>CAWWDY010001263.1:0-116975 GCA_963942605.1 Poecilus cupreus | reverse complement strand
TGTTTCTGTCGTGTATAATGGCAAATGTTGGTGAAATCAAGATAAAATTGCTGTTTTAAGCATGCAAAAGCATACAAAACACCGTTTTCAAGTATTTAAACTGTAATATTCATGTATATGTCGTGTGTAATGGCTTATGTTTGTAAAATCAAGATAAAATAGCTGTTTTCTGCTTGCAAAAACATACAAAATGCTGTTTTCAAGTATTTAAACTGTCATATTCATGTTTCTGATGTGTAAAATGGCTAATGTTGGTGAAATTAAGATAAAATTGTTGTTTTAAGCATACAAAAGCATACAAAACACCGTTTTCAAGTATTTAAACTGTCATATTCATTTATATGTCGTGTGTAATGGCTTTTGTTTGCAAAATCAAGATGAAATATCTGTTTTAAGCTTGCAAAAACATACAAAATGCTGTTTTCAAGAATTTAAACTGTCTTAATAATGTTTCTGTCGTGCATAATGGCTAATGTTGGTAAAATCAAGATAAAATTGCTGTTTTAAGCATGCAAAAGCATACAAAACACGGTTTTCAAGTATTTAAACTGTCATATTCATGTATATGTCTGTGTAATGGCTTATGTTTGTAAAATCAACATAAAATAGCTGTTTTCTGCTTGAAAAAACATACAAAATGCAGTTTTCAAGTATTCAAACTGTCATAATAATGTTTCTGGCGTGTATAATGGCTAATGTTGGTGAAATCAAGATAATATTGCTGTTTTAAGCAAGCAAAAGTATACAAAACACCGTTTTCAAGTATTTAAACTGTCATGTTCATGTATATGTCGTGTGTAATGGCTTTTGTTTGCAAAATCATGATAAAATAGCTGTTTTCAGCTTGAAAAAACATAACATATCAAAATGCTGTTTTCAAGTATTTAAACTGTCATATTCATGTTTCTGACGTGTATAAAAGCTAATGTTGATGAAATCAAGATAAAATAGCTGTTTTAAGTATGCAAAAGCATACAAAACTCCGTTTTCAAGTATTTAAACTGTCATATGTATGTATATGTCGTGTGTAATGCAAAATAAAGATAAAATAGCTGTTTTCAGCTTGCAAAAACTTACAAAATGCTGTTTTAAAGTATTTAAACTAACATATTCATGTTTATGTCGTGTATAATGGCTAATGTTGGTGAAATCAAGATAAAATTGCTGTTTTAAGCATGCAAAAGCATACAAAACACCGTTTTCAAGTATTTAAACTGTAATATTCATGTATATGTCGTGTGTAATGGCTTATGTTTGTAAAATCAAGATAATATAGCTGTTTTCAGCTTGCAAAAACATACATAATGCTGTTTTCAAGTATTTAAACTGTCATATTCATGTTTCTGTCGTGTATAATGGCAAATGTTGGTCAAATCAAGATAAAATTGCTGTTTTAAGCATGCAAAAGCATACAAAATGCTGTTTTCAAGTATAATAACTGTCATATTCATGTTTCTGTCGTGTATAATGGCAAATGTTGGTGAAATCAAGATAAAATTGCTGTTTTAAGCATGCAAAAGCATACAAAACACTGTTTTCAAGTATTTAAACTGTAATATTCATGTATATGTCGTGTGTAATGGCTTATGTTTGTAAAATCAAGATACAATTGCTGTTTTCTGCTTGCAAAAGCATACAAAACGCTGTTTTCAAGTATTTAAACTGTCATATTCATGTTTCTGTCCTGTATAATGGCTAATGTTGGTGAAATCAAGATAAAATTGCTGTTTTAAGCATGCAAAAGCATACAAAACACCGTTTTCAAGAATTTAAACTGTCATATTCTTGTATATGTCGTGTGTAATGGCTTATGTTTGCAAAATCAAGATCAAATAGCTGTTTTCAGCTTGCAAAAACATACAAAATGCAGTTTTTAAGTATTATAACTGTCATATTCATGTTTCTGTCGTGTATAATGGCAAATGTTGGTGAAATCAAGATAAAATAGCTGTTTTAAGCATGCAAAAGCATACAAAACACCGTTTTCAAGTATTTAAACTGTAATATTCATGTATATGTCGTGTGTAATGGCTTATGTTTGTAAAATCAAGATAAAATAGCTGTTTTCTGCTTGCAAAAACATACAAAATGCTGTTTTCAAGTATTTAAACTGTCATGTTCATGTTTCTGATCTGTAAAATGGCTAATGTTGGTGAAATTAAGATAAAATTGTTGTTTTAAGCATACAAAAGCATACAAAACACCGTTTTCAAGTATTTAAACTGTCATATTCATTTATATGTCGTGTGTAATGGCTTTTGTTTGCAAAATCAAGATGAAATATCTGTTTTAAGCTTGCAAAAACATACAAAATGCTGTTTTCAAGAATTTAAACTGTCTTAATTATGTTTCTGTCGTGCATAATGGCTAATGTTGGTAAAATCAAGATAAAATTGCTGTTTTAAGCATGCAAAAGCATACAAAACACGGTTTTCAAGTATTTAAACTGTCATATTCATGTATATGTCTGTGTAATGGCTTATGTTTGTAAAATCAACATAAAATAGCTGTTTTCTGCTTGAAAAAACATACAAAATGCAGTTTTCAAGTATTCAAACTGTCATAATAATGTTTCTGGCGTGTATAATGGCTAATGTTGGTGAAATCAAGATAATATTGCTGTTTTAAGCAAGCAAAAGTATACAAAACACCGTTTTCAAGTATTTCAACTGTCATGTTCATGTATATGTCGTGTGTAATGGCTTTTGTTTTCAAAATCATGATAAAATAGCTGTTTTCAGCTTAAATAAACATACAAAATGCTGTTTTCAAGTATTTAAACTGTCATATTCATGTTTCTGACGTGTATAAAAGCTAATGTTGATGAAATCAAGATAAAATTTCTGTTTTAAGCATGCAAAAGCATACAAAACTCCGTTTTCAAGTCATTAAACTGTCATATGTATGTATATGTCGTGTGTAATGCAAAATAAAGATAAAATAGCTGTTTTCAGCTCGCAAAAACTTACAAAATGCTGTTTTAAAGTATTTAAACTAACATATTCATGTTTATGTCGTGTATAATGGCTAATGTTGGTGAAATCAAGATAAAATTGCTGTTTTAAGCATGCAAAAGCATACAAAACACCGTTTTCAAGTATTTAAACTGTAATATTCATGTATATGTCGTGTGTAATGGCTTATGTTTGTAAAATCAAGATAAAATAGCTGTTTTTCAGCTTGCAAAAACATACAAAATGCTGTTTTGAAATATTTAAACTGTCATATTCATGTTTCTGTCGTGTATAATGGCAAATGTTGGTAAAATCAAGATAAAATTGCTGTTTTAAGCATGCAAAAGCATACAAAATGCTGTTTTCAAGTATAATAACTGTCATATTCATGTTTCTGTCGTGTATAATGTCAAATGTTGGTGAAATCAAGATAAAATTGCTGTTTTAAGCATGCAAAAGCATACAAAACACCGTTTTCAAGTATTTAAACTGTCATATTCCTGTATATGTCTGTGTAATGGCTTATGTTTGTAAAATCAACATAAAATAGTTGTTTTCTGCTTGAAAAAACATACAAAATGCTGTTTTCAAGTATTTAAACTGTAATAATAATGTTTCTGGCGTGTATAATGGCTAATGTTGGTGAAATCAAGATAATATTGCTGTTTTAAGCAAGCAAAAGTATACAAAACACCGTTTTCAAGTATTTAAACTGTCACGTTCATGTATATGTCGTGTGTAATGGCTTTTGTTTGCAAAATCAAGATAAAATAGCTGTTTTCAGCTCGAAAAAACATACAAAATGCTGTTTTCAAGTATTTTAACTGTCATATTCATGTTTCTGACGTGTATAAAAGCTAATGTTGATGAAATCAAGATAAAATTGCTGTTTTAAGCATGCAAAAGCATACAAAACTCCGTTTTCAAGTATTTAAACTGTCATATGTATGTATATGTCGTGTGTAATGCAAAATAAAGATAAAATAGCTGTTTTCAGCTTACAAAAACATACAAAATGCTGTTTTAAAATATTTAAACTAACATATTCATGTTTATGTCATGTATAACGGCTAATGTTGGTAAAATCAAGATAAAATTGCTGTTTTAAGCATGCAAAAGCATACAAAACACCGGTTTCAAGTATTTAAACTGTCATATTCATGTATATGTCGTGTGTAAAGGCTTATGTTTGCAAAATAAAGATAAAATAGCTGTTTTCAGCTTGCAAAAACATACAAAATACTGTTTTCAAGTATTTAAACTGTCTTAATAATGTTTCTGTCGTGTATAATGGCTAATGTTGGTGAAATCAAGATAAAATTGCTGTTTTAAGCATGCAAAAGCATACAAAACACTGTTTTCAAGTATTTAAACTGTAATATTCATGTATATGTCGTGTGTAATGGCTTATGTTTGTAAAATCAAGATACAATTGCTGTTTCCTGCTTGCAAAAACATACAAAAAGTTGTTTTCAAGTATTTAAACTGTCATATTCATGTTTCTGTCGTGTATAATGGCTAATGTTGGTGAAATCAAGATAAATTGCTGTTTTAAGCATGCAAAAGCATACAAAACACCGTTTTCAAGAATATAAACTGTCATATTCTTGTATATGTCGTGTGTAATGGCTTATGTTTGCAAAATCAAGATCAAATAGCTGTTTTCAGCTTGCAAAAACATACAAAATGCTGTTTTCAAGTATTATAACTGTCATATTCATGTTTCTGTCGTGTATAATGGCAAATGTTGGTAAAATCAAGATAAAATTGCTGTTTTAAGCATGCAAAAGCATACAAAACACCGTTTTCAAGAATATAAACTGTCATATTCTTGTATATGTCGTGTGTAATGGCTTATGTTTGCAAAATCAAAATAAAATAGCTGTTTTCTGCTTGAAAAAACATACAAAATGCTGTTTTCAAGAATTTAAACTGTCTTAATAATGTTTCTGTCGTGTATAATGGCTAATGTTGGTAAAATCAAGATAAAATTGCTGTTTTAAGCATGCAAAAGCATACAAAACACCGTTTTTAAGTATTTAAACTGTCATATTCATATATATGTCGTGTGTAATGGCTTATGGTTGCAAAATTAAGATAAAATAGCTCTTTTTAGCTTGCAAAAACATACAAAACGCAGTTTTTAAGTATTTAAACTGTCATATTCATGTTTCTGTCGTGTATAATGGCTAATGTTGGTGAAATCAAGATAAAATTGATGTTTTAAGCATACAAAATACAGTTTTTTAAGTACTTAAACTGTCATGTTCATGTATATGTCGTGTGTTATTGCTTTTGTTTGCAAAATCAAGATAAAATAGTTGTTTTCAGCTTGAAAAAACATACAAAATGCTGTTTTCAAGTATTTAAACTATCATATTCATGTTTCTGGCGTGTATAATAGCTAATGTTGGTGAAATCAACATAAAATTGCTGTTTAAAGCATGCAAAAGCATACAAAACACCGGTTTCAAGTAATTAAACTGTCATATTTATGTATATGTCGCATGTAATGGCTTATGTTTGCAAAATCAAAATAAAATAGCTGTTTTCAACTTTCAAAAACATACAAAATGCTGTTTTAAAGCATTTAAACTGTCATATTCATGTTTCTGTCGTGTATAATGGCCAATGTTGGTGAAATCAAGATAAAATTGCTGTTTTAAGCATGCAAAAGAATACAAAACACCGTTTTCAAGTATTTAAACTGTCATATTTATGTATATGTCGTGTGTAATGGTATATGTTTGCTAAATCAAGATAAAATAGCTGTTTTCAGCTTGCAAAAGCATACAAAACTCCGTTTTCAAGTATTTAAACTGTCATATGTATGTATATGTCGTGTGTAATGCAAAATAAAGATAAAATTGCTGTTTTCTGCTTGCAAAAACATACAAAACGCTGTTTTCAAGTATTTAAACTGTCATATTCATGTTTCTGTCGTGTATAATGGCCAATGTTGGTTAAATCAAGATAAAATTGCTGTTTTAAGCATGCAAAAGCATACAAAACACCGTTTTCAAATATTTAAACGGTCATATTCATGTATATGTCGTGTGTTATGGTTTATGTTTGCAAACTCAAGATAAAATAGTTGTTTTCTGCTTGAAAAAACATACAAAATGCTGTTTTCAAGTATTTAAACTGTCATAATAAAGTTTCTGTCATGTATAATGACTAATGTTGGTGAAATCAAGATAAAATTGCTGTTTTAAGCATGCAAAAGCATACAAAACACCGTTTTCAAGTACTTAAACTGTAATATTTATGTATATGTCGTGTGTAATGGCTTATGTTTGTAAAATCAAGTTAAAATTGCTGTTTTCTGCTTGCAAAAACATACAAATGCTGTTTTCAAGTATTTAAACTGTCATATTCATGTATATGTCGTGTGTAATGGCTTATGTTTGCAAAATCAAAATAAAATAGCTGTTTTCAGCTTGCAAAAACATACAAAATGCTGTTTTCAAGTATATAAACTGTCATATTCAAGTTTCTGTCGTGTAGAATAACTAATGTTGGTAAAATCAAGATAAAATTGCTGTTTTAAGCATGCAAAACCATACAAAACACCGTTTTCAAGTATTTATACTGTCATATTCATGTATATGTCGTGTGTAATGGCTTGTGTTTGCAAAATAAAGATACAATAGCCCGTATTTATAAAAAGAAGTATTACCTTTTCCTTGCAAAAAATAAAGCATTTGCTTCAGGTTATATTTATAAAAAAAATGAAGGAAAAGGTTTTGCTCCAAAATAAAAGATTTTACTTTTTTCGTATTTATAAAAAGAAGCATCTGCTTCAAAACTGAAGGATTTGCTTCTAAAAAAATGTATCTAGTCCACATGCAACTTTTTTAAAAAATCTCAATTTTTTCATTAGTTTTCCAGCCCGTTTACAACGTGTATATGCTTTTTATAAGCTAAACTTTCACTTTGGGTATGCGGTTACAGTGGTATGTTTGCTATGACTGATGTGGTGCATTTACGTGTAATTTTTTTTTTACAAATCCAGACATATGCCTCGTGTATAGGAATTCAAAATATTATTTCGATTTGACGAGGTCCATTTGGTGTGGTTGGCGGACCATATTCTGGGACTTTATTTGCGATGAAGATTTTGCTTTAAAAAAAAATGGTCAAGTGCGATTCGGACTCGCGCACAGAGGGTTCCGTACAAACTTACCTATGTAAATAGTTAGAAATGTAATTATTTTAAAATGTAACTACAAATTTACGGTTTTCGGATTTTTTCCTTTACTTGAGCTACATGGCTACTTCTTGCCAAATTTCATGAAAATAGGTCAACGGGAAGTACCCTATATATAGCGTATCGAGATTTTGGTAAATGACAACGTCCTTAGAATTCAATTTTAACATTTTCACGATGATGTCTGAGTGTATGTGTGTGTGGATTCTCTATACGCTCTAACTCAAATTCTATCATTCAGAAAATTTTGAAATCGTGTATTTCTACGTTATTCTAATATGGAAAGAAGCCATTAGATTTTGGTGTAAATCAGATGACCGCAATTGACTTGAAGCTCAAAATAGTTTTTCTTTGACAAATACCTTTAAATTTTACTAACTAAAAACATACACTGCACAAATGTCAATTAGACAATCCATAACAAATGAATTATGTGTAGGGCAACTATAAAAAATTTAGTACCTTTTACTTCATTTTTCTGAAGTATTTCCTTGCAAGGAAAAGGTAAAGATTATGAATACGAATTAAAGCAAAACCTTTTACTTCTACCTTTTACTTCTAAGTATTACCTTTTACTTTTACCTTTTACTTCAAAGTAAATGCTTTATTTTTATAAATACGGGCTAATAGCTGTTTTCAGCTTGCAAAAACATACAAAATGCTGTTTTTAAGTATTTAAACTGTCATATTCATGTTACTGTCGTGTATAATGGCAAATGTTGGTGAAATCAAGATAAAATTGCTGTTTTAAGCATACAAAAGCATACAAAACACCGTTTTCAAGTATTTAAACTGTCATATTCATGTATATGTCGTGTGTAATGGCTTATGTTTGAAAAATCAAGATACAATAGCTGTTTTCTGCTTGCAAAAACATTCAAAATACTGTTTTCAAGTACTTAATTATCATATTCATGTTACTGTCGTGTATAATGGCTAATGTTGGTGAAATCAAGATAAAATTGCTGTTTTAAGCATAGAAAACACAGTTTTTTAAGTACTTAAACTGTCATGTTCATGTATATGTCGTGTATAATGGCTTTTGTTTGCAAAATCAAGATAAAATAGTTGTTTTCAGCTTGAAAAAACATACAAAATGCTGTTTTCAAGTATTTAAACTGTCATATTCATGTTTCTGGCGTGTATAATAGCTAATGTTGGTGAAATCAAGATAAAATTGCTGTTTTAAGCATGCAAAAGCATACAAAACATCGGTTTCAAGTAATTAAACTGCCATATTCATGTATATGTCGCGTGTAATGGCTTATGTTTGCAAAATCAAAATAAAATAGCTGTTTTCAGCTTGAAAAAACATACAAAATGCTGTTTTCAAGAATTTAAACTGTCATATTCATGTTTCTGTCGTGTATCATGGCCAATGTTGGTGAAATCAAGATAAAATTGCTGTTTTAAGCATGCAAAAGCATACAAAACACCGTTTTCAAGTATTTAAACTGTCATATTCATGTATATGTCGTGTGTAATGCAAAATAAAGATAAAATAGCTGTTTTCAGCTTGCAAAAACATACAAAATGCTGTTTTAAAGTATTTAAACTAACATATTCATGTTTATGACGTGTATAACGGCCAATTTTGGTAAAATCAAGACAAAATTGCTGTTTTAAGCATGCAAAAGCATACAAAACACCGGTTTCAAGTATTTAAACTGTCATATTCATGTATATGTCGTGTTTAGTGGCTTATGTTTGCAAAATCAAGATAAAATAGCTGTTTTCAGCTTGCAAAAACATACAAAATGCTGATTTCAAGTTTAAAACTGTCATATTCATGTTTCTGTCGTGTACAATAGCTAATGTTGGTGAAATCAACATGAAATTGCTGTTTTAAGCATGCAAAAGCATACAAAACACCGGTTTCAAGTATTTAAACTGTCATATTCATGTATATGTCGTGTGTAATGGCTTATGTTTGCAAAGTCAAGATGAAATATCTGTTTTAAGCTTGCAAAAACATACAAAATGCTGTTTTCAAATATTTAAACTGTCTTAATAATGTTTCTGTCGTGTATAATCGCTAATGTTGGTAAAATCAAGATAAAATTGCTGTTTTAAGCATGCAAAAGCATCCAAAACACTGCTTTCAAGTATTTAAACTGTCATGTTCATGTATATGTTGTGTGTAATGGTATTTGTTTGCAAAATCAAGATAAAATAGCTGTCTTCAGCTTGGAAAAACATACAAAATGCTGTTTTCAAGTATTTAAACTGTCATATTCATGTTTCTGTTATGTATAATGGCTAATGTTGGTGAAATCAAGATAAAATTGCTATTTTATGCATGTAAAAGCATACAAAACACCGTTTTCAAATATTTAAACAGTCATATTCATGTATATGTCGTGTGTAATGGCTTATGTTTGCAAATTCAAGATAAAATAGCTCTTTTTAACTTGCAAAAACATACAAAACGCTGTTTTAAGTATTTAAACTGTCATATTCATGTTTCTGTCGTGTATAATGGCTAATGTTGGTGAAATCAAGATAAAATTGCTGTTTTAAGCATACAAAACACAGTTTTTTAAGTACTGAAACTGTCATGTTCATGTATATGTCGTGTGTTATGGCTTTTGTTTGCAAAGTCAAGATAAAATAGTTGTTTTCAGCTTGAAAAAACATACAAAATGCTGTTTTCAAGTATTTAAACTGTCATATTCATGTTTCTGTTATGTATAATGGCTAATGTTGGTGAAATCAAGATAAAATTGCTATTTTATGCATGCAAAAGCATACAAAACACCGTTTTCAAATATTTAAACAGTCATATTCATGTATATGTCGTGTGTAATGGCTTATGTTTGCCAATTCAAGATAAAATAGCTCTTTTTAACTTGCAAAAACATACAAAACGCTGTTTTTAAGTATTTAAACTGTCATATTCCATGTTTCTGTCGTGTTTAATGGCTAATGTTGGTGAAATTAAGATAAAATTGCTGTTTTAAGCATACAAAACACAGTTTTTTAAGTACTTAAACTGTCATGTTCATGTATATGTCGTGTGTTATGGCTTTTGTTTGCAAAATCAAGATAAAATAGTTGTTTTCAGCTTGAAAAAACATACAAAATGCTGTTTTCAAGTATTTAAACTATCATATTCATGTTTCTGTCGTGTATAATGACAAATGTTGGTTAAATCAAGATAAAATTGCTGTTTTAAGCAAGCAAAAGTATACAAAACACAGTTTTGAAGTATTTAAACTGTCATGTTCATGTATATGTCGTGTGTAATGGCTTTTGTTTGCAAAATCAAGATAAAATAGCTGTTTTCAACTTGAAAAAACATACAAAATGCTGTTTTCAAATATATAAACTGTCATATTCATGTTTCTGACGTGTATAATGGCTAATGTTGATGAAATCAAGATAAAATTGCTGTTTTAAGCATGCAAAAGCATACAAAACTCCGTTTTCAAGTATAAAACTTTCATATGTATGTATATGTCGTGTGTAATGCAAAATAAAGATAAAATAGCTGTTTTCAGCTTCCAAAAACATACAAATTGCTGTTTTAAAGTATTTAAACTAACATATTCTTGTTTATGTCGTGTTTAACGGCTAATGTTGGTAAAATCAAAATAAAATTGCTGTTTTAAGCATACAAAAGCATACAAAACACCGTTCCCAAGTATTTAAACTGTCATATTCATGTATATGTCGTGTGTAATGGCTTGTGTTTGCAAAATAAAGATACAATAGCTGTTTTCAGCTTGCAAAAACATACAAAATGCTGTTTTTAAGTATTTAAACTGTCATATTCATGTTACTGTCGTGTATAATGGCAAATGTTGGTGAAATCAAGATAAAATTGCTGTTTTAAGCATACAAAACACCGTTTTCAAGTATTTAAACTGTCATATTCATGTATATGTCGTGTGTAATGGCTTATGTTTGCAAAATCAAAATAAAATAGCTGTTTTCTGCTTGAAAAAACATACAAAATGCTGTTTTCAAGTATATAAACTGTCATATTCATGTTTCTGTCATGTATAATAGCTAATGTTGGTGAAATCAAGATAAAATTGATGTTTTAAGCATGCAAAAGCATACCAAACACCGTTCTCAAGTATTTAAACTGTCATATTCATGTATATATCGTGTGTAATGGCTTATGTTTGAAAAATCAAGATACAATAGCTGTTTTCTGCTTGCAAAAACATACAAAATGCTGTTTGCAAGTATTTAAACTGTCATATTCATGTTACTGTCGTGTATAATGGCTAATGTTGGTGAAATCAAGATAAAATTGCTGTTTTAAGCATACAAAACACAGTTTTTTAAGTACTTAAACTGTCATGTTCATGTATATGTCGTGTATAATGGCTTTTGTTTACAAAATCAAGATAAAATAGTTGTTTTAAGCATGCAAAAGCATCCAAAACACTGCTTTCAAGTATTTAAACTGTCATGTTCATGTATATGTTGTGTGTAATGGTATTTGTTTGCAAAATCAAGATAAAATAGCTGTCTTCAGCTTGGAAAAACATGGAAAATGCTGTTTTCAAGTATTTAAACTGTCATATTCATGTTTCTGTTATGTATAATGGCTAATGTTGGTGAAATCAAGATAAAATTGCTATTTTATGCATGTAAAAGCATACAAAACACCGTTTTCAAATATTTAAACAGTCATATTCATGTATATGTCGTGTGTAATGGCTTATGTTTGCAAATTCAAGATAAAATAGCTCTTTTTAACTTGCAAAAACATACAAAACGCTGTTTTTAAGTATTTAAACTGTCATATTCATGTTTCTGTCGTGTATAATGGCTAATGTTGGTGAAATCAAGATAAAATTGCTGTTTTAAGCATACAAAACACAGTTTTTTAAGTACTTAAACTGTCATGTTCATGTATATGTCGTGTGTTATGGCTTTTGTTTGCAAAATCAAGATAAAATAGTTGTTTTCAGCTTGAAAAAACATACAAAATGCTGTTTTCAAGTATTTAAACTGTCATATTCATGTTTCTGTCGTGTATAATGACAAATGTTGGTGAAATCAAGATAAAATTGCTGTTTTAAGCTAGCAAAAGTATACAAAACACCGTTTTGAAGTATTTAAACTGTCATGTTCATGTATATGTCGTGTGTAATGGCTTTTGTTTGCAAAATCAAGATAAAATAGCTGTTTTCAACTTGAAAAAACATACAAAATGCTGTTTTCAATTATATAAACTGTCATATTCATGTTTCTGACGTGTATAATGGCTGCTAATGTTAATGAAATCAAGATAAAATTGCTGTTTTAAGCATGCAAAAGCATACAAAACTCCGTTTTCAAGTATAAAACTTTCATATGTATGTATATGTCGTGTATAATGCAAAATAAAGATAAAATAGCTGTTTTCAGCTTCCAAAAACATACAAATTGCTGTTTTAAAGTATTTAAACTAACATATTCTTGTTTATGTCGTGTATAACGGCTAATGTTGGTAAAATCAAGATAAAATTGCTGTTTTAAGCATGCAAAAGCATACAAAACACCGTTCTCAAGTATTTAAACTGTCATATTCATGTATATGTCGTGTGTAATGGCTTGTGTTTGCAAAATAAAGATACAATAGCTGTTTTCAGCTTGCAAAAATATACAAAATGCTGTTTTTAAGTATATAAACTGTCATATTCATGTTACTGTCGTGTATAATGGCAAATGTTGGTGAAATCAAAATAAAATTGCTGTTTTAAGCATACAAAAGCATACAAAACACCGTTTTCAAGAATTTAAACTGTCATATTCATGTATATGTCGTGTGTAATGGCTTATGTTTGCAAAATCAAAATAAAATAGCTGTTTGCTGCTTGAAAAAACATACAAAATGCTGTTTTCAAGTATTTAAACTGTCATTATCATGTTTCTGTCATGTATAATAGCTAATGTTGGTGAAATCAAGATAAAATTGATGTTTTAAGCATGCAAAAGCATACAAAACACCGTTCTCAAGTATTTAAACTGTCATATTCATGTATATATCGTGTGTAATGGCTTATGTTTGAAAAATCAAGATACAATAGCTGTTTTCTGCTTGCAAAAACATACAAAATGCTGTTTGCAAGTATTTAAACTGTCATATTCATGTTACTGTCGTGTATAATGGCTAATGTTGGTGAAATCAAGATAAAATTGCTGTTTTAAGCATACAAAAGCATACAAAACACCGTTTTCAAGTATTTAAACTGTCATATTCATGTATATGTCGTGTGTAATGGCTTATGTTTGCAAAATCAAAATAAAATAGCTGTTTGCTGCTTGAAAAAACATACAAAATGCTGTTTTCAAGTATTTAAACTGTCATTATCATGTTTCTGTCATGTATAATAGCTAATGTTGGTGAAATTAAGATAAAATTGATGTTTTAAGCATGCAAAAGCATACAAAACACCGTTCTCAAGTATTTAAACTGTCATATTCATGTATATATCGTGTGTAATGGCTTATGTTTGAAAAATCAAGATACAATAGCTGTTTTCTGCTTGCAAAAACATACAAAATGCTGTTTGCAAGTATTTAAACTGTCATATTCATGTTACTGTCGTGTATAATGGCTAATGTTGGTGAAATCAAGATAAAATTGCTGTTTTAAACATACAAAACACAGTTTTTTAAGTACTTAAACTGTCATGTTCATGTATATGTCGTGTATAATGGCTTTTGTTTGCAAAATCAAGATAAAATAGTTGTTTTCAGCTTGAAAAAACATACAAAATGCTGTTTTCAAGTATTTAAACTGTCATATTTATGTTTCTGGCGTGTATAATAGCTAATGTTAGTGAAATCAAGATAAAATTGCTGTTTTAAGCATGCAAAAGCATACAAAACATCGGTTTCAAGTAATTAAACTGTCATATTCATGTATATGTCGCGTGTAATGGCTTATGTTTGCAAAATCAAAATAAAATAGCAGTTTTCAGCTTGCAAATACATACAAAATGCTGTTTTCAAGTATTTAAACTGTCATATTCATGTTTCTGGCATGTATAATAGCTAATGTTGGTGAAATCAAGATAAAATTGATGTTTTAAGCATGCAAAAGCATACAAAACACCGTTTCCAAGTATTTAAACTGTCATATTCATGTATATGTCGTGTGTAATGGCTTATGTTTGCAAAATCAAGATAAAATAGCTCTTTTTAGCTTGCAAAAACATACAAAACCGTGTTTTTAAGTATTTAAACTGTCATATTCATGTTTCTGGCCTGTATAATAGCTAATTTTGGTAAAATCAAGATAAAATTACTGTTTTAAGCATGCAAAAGCATACAAAACATCAGTTTCAAGTAATTAAACTGTCATATTTATGTATATATCGTGTGTAATGGCTTATGTTTTAAAAATCAAGATACAATAGCTGTTTTCTGCTTGCAAAAACATACAAAATGCTGTTTGCAAGTATTTAAACTGTCATATTCATGGTACTGTCGTGTATAATGGCTAATGTTGGTGAAATCAAGATAAAATTGCAGTTTTAAGCATACAAAACACAGTTTTTTAAGTACTTAAACTGTCATGTTCATGTATATGTCGTGTATAATGGCTTTTGTTTGCAAAATCAAGATAAAATAGTTGTTTTCAGTTTGAAAAAACATACAAAATGCTGTTTTCAAGTAAATAAACTGTCATATTTTTGTTTCTGGCGTGTATAATAGCTAATGTTGGTGAAATCAAGATAAAATTGCTGTTTTAAGCATGCAAAAGCATACAAAACACCGTTTTCAAGTATTTAAACTGTCATGTTCATGTATATGTTGTGTGTAATGGCATTTGTTTGCAAAATCAAGATAAAATAGCTGTCTTCAGCTTGGAAAAACATACAAAATGCTGTTTTCAAATATTTCAACTGTCTTAATAATGTTTCTGTCGTGTATAATGGCTAATGTTGGTAAAATCAAGATAAAATTGCTGTTTTAAGCATGCAAAAGCATCCAAAACACTGTTTTCAAGTATTTAAACTGTCATGTTTATGTATATGTTTTGTGTAATGGCATTTGTTTGCAAAATCAAGATAATATAGCTGTCCTCAGCTTGGAAAAACATACAAAATGCTGTTTTCTAGTATTTAAACTGTCATATTCATGTTTCTGTCATGTATAATGGCTAATGTTGGTGAAATCAAGATAAAATTGCTGTTTTAAGCATGCAAAAGCATACAAAACACCGTTTTCAAATATTCAAACTGTCATATTCATATATATGTCGTGTGTAATGGCTTATGTTTGCAAATTCAAGATAAAATAGCTCTTTTTAACTTGCAAAAACATACGAAACGCTGTTTTTAAGTTTAAAACTGTCATATTCATGTTTCTGTCGTGTATAATGGCAAATGTTGGTGAAATCAAGATAAAATTGCTGTTTTAAGCAAGCAAAAGTATACAAAACACCGTTTTGAAATATTTAAACTGTCATGTTCATGTATATGTCGTGTGTAATGGGTTTTATTTGCAAAATCAAGATAAAATAGCTGTTTTCAACTTGAAAAAACATACAAAATGCTGTTTTCAAGTATATAAATTGTCTTAATAATGTTTTTGTCGTGTATAATGACTAATGTTGGTGAGTCAAGATAAAATTGCTGTTTTAAGCATGCAAAAGCATATAAAACACCGTTTTCAAGTATTTAAACTGTCATATTCATGTATATGTCGTGTGTAATGGTTTATGTTTGCAAAATCAAGATAAAATAGCTGCTTTCAGTTTGCAAAAACATACAAAATGCTGTTTTCAAGTATTAAAACTGTCATATTCATGTTTCTGTCGTGTATAATGGCAAATGTTGGAAAAATCAAGATAAAATAGCTGTTTTCAGTTTGCAAAAACATACAAAATGCTGTTTTCAAGTATTTAAACTGTCATATTCATGTTTCTGTCGTGTAGAATAACTAATGTTGGTAAAATCAAGATAAAATTGCTGTTTTAAGCATGCAAAAGCATACAAAACACCGTTTTCAAGTATTTAAACTGTAATATTCATATACATGTCGTTTGTAATGGCTTATGTTTGTAAAATCAAGATAAAATAGCTGTTTTCTGCTTGCAAAAACATACAAAATGCTGTTTTCAAGTATTTGAACTGTCATATTCATGTTTCTGTCATGTATAATAGCTAATGTTGGTGAAATCAAGATAAAATTGATGTTTTAAGCATGCAAAAGCATACAAAACACCGTTTCCAAGTATTTAAACTGTCATATTCATGTATATGTCGTGTGTAATGGCTTATGTTTGCAAAATCAAGATAAAATAGCTCTTTTTAGCTTGCAAAAACATACAAAACCGTGTTTTTAAGTTTTTAAACTGTCATATTCATGTTTCTGGCCTGTATAATAGCTAATGTTGGTAAAATCAAGATAAAATTACTGTTTTAAGCATGCAAAAGCATACAAAACACCGTTCTCAAGTATTTAAACTGTCATATTCATGTATATATCGTGTGTAATGGCTTATGTTTGAAAAATCAAGATACAATAGCTGTTTTCTGCTTGCAAAAACATACAAAATGCTGTTTGCAAGTATTTAAACTGTCATATTCATGTTACTGTCGTGTATAATGGCTAATGTTGGTGAAATCAAGATAAAATTGCTGTTTTAAGCATACAAAACACAGTTTTTTAAGTACTTAAACTGTCATGTTCATGTATATGTCGTGTATAATGGCTTTTGTTTGCAAAATCAAGATAAAATAGTTGTTTTCAACTTAAAAAAACATACAAAATGCTGTTTTCAAGTATTTAAACTGTCATATTTATGTTTCTGGCGTGTATAATAGCTAATGTTAGTGAAATCAAGAAAAAATTGCTGTTTTAAGCATGCAAAAGCATACAAAACAACGGTTTCAAGTAATTAAACTGTCATATTCATGTATATGTCGCGTGTAATGGCTTATGTTTGCAAAATCAAAATAAAATAGCTGTTTTCAGCTTGCAAATACATACAAAATGCTGTTTTCAAGTATTTAAACTGTCATATTCATGTTTCTGGCGTGTATAACAGCTAATGTTAGTGAAATTAAGATAAAATTGCTGTTTTAAGCATGCAAAAGCATACAAAACACCGTTCTCAAGTATTTAAACTGTCATATTTATGTATATATCGTGTGTAATGGCTTATGTTTTAAAAATCAAGATACAATAGCTGTTTTCTGCTTGCAAAAACATACAAAATGCTGTTTGCAAGTATTTAAACTGTCATATTCATGTTACTGTCGTGTATAATGGCTAATGTTGGTGAAATCAAGATAAAATTGCTGTTTAAAGCATACAAAACCAAGTTTTTTAAGTACTTAAACTGTCATGTTCATGTATATGTCGTGTATAATGGCTTTTGTTTGCAAAATCAAGATAAAATAGTTGTTTTCAGCTTGAAAAAACATACAAAATGCTGTTTTCAAGTAAATAAACTGTTATATTTATGTTTCTGGCGTGTATAATAGCTAATGTTGGTGAAATCAAGATAAAATTGCTGTTTTAAGCATGCAAAAGCATACAAAACACCGTTTTCAAGTATTTAAACTGTCATGTTCAAGTATATGTTGTGTGTAATGGCATTTGTTTGCAAAATCAAGATAAAATAGCTGTCTTCAGCTAGGAAAAACATACAAAATGCTGTTTTCAAGTATTTAAACTGTCATATTCATGTTTCTGTCATGTATAATAGCTAATGCTGGTGAAATCAAGATAAAATTGATGTTTTAAGCATGCAAAAGCATACAAAACACCGTTTCCAAGTATTTAAACTGTCATATTCATGTATATGTCGTGTGTAATGGCTTATGTTTGCAAAATCAAGATAAAATAGCTCTTTTTAGTTTGCAAAAACATACAAAACGCTGTTTTTAAGTTTAAAACTGTCATATTCATGTTTCTGTCGTGTATAATGGCTAATGTTGGTGAAATCAAGATAAAATTGCTGTTTTAAGCATACAAAACACAGTTTTTTAAGTACTTAAACTGTCATGTTCATGTATATGTCGTGTGTTATGGCTTTTGTTTGCAAAATCAAAATAAAATAGTTGTTTTCAGTTGAAAAAACATACAAAATGCTGTTTTCAAGTATTTAAACTGTCATATTCATGTTTCTGTCGTGTATAATGGCAAATGTTGGTGAAATCAAGATAAAATTGCTGTTTTAAGCAAGCAAAAGTATACAAAACACCGTTTTGAAATATTTAAACTGTCATGTTCATGTATATGTCGTGTGTAATGGCTTTTATTTGTAAAATCAAGATAAAATAGCTGTTTTCAACTTGAAAAAACATACAAAATGCTGTTTTCAAGTATATAAACTGTCTTAATAATGTTTCTGTCGTGTATAATGACTAATGTTAGTGAAGTCAAGATAAAATTGCTGTTTTAAGCATGCAAAAGCATATAAAACACCGTTTTCAAGTATTTAAACTGTCATATTCATGTATATGTCGTGTGTAATGGTTTATGTTTGCAAAATCAAGATAAAATAGCTGTTTTCAGTTTGCAAAAACATACAAAATGCTGTTTTCAAGTATTAAAACTGTCATATTCATGTTTCTGTCGTGTATAATGGCAAATGTTGGAAAAATTAAGATAAAATTGCTGTTTTAAGCATGCAAAAGCATACAAAATGCTGTTTTCAAGTATAATAACTGTTAAAATTATGTTTCTCTCGTGTATAATGGCAAATATTGGTGAAATCAAGATAAAATTGCTGTTTTAAGCATGCAAAAGCATACAAAACACCGTTTTCAAGTATTTAAACTGTCATGTTCATGTATATGTTGTCTGTAATGGCATTTGTTTGCAAAATCAAAATAAAATAGCTGTTTTCAGCTTGCAAAAACATACAAAATGCTGTTTTCAAATATTTAAACTGTCATATTCATGTTTCTGTCGTGTAGAATAACTAATGTTGGTTATATCAAGATAAAATTGCTGTTTTAAGCATGCAAAAGCATACAAAACACAGTTTTCAAGTATTTAAACTGTAATATTCATGTACATGTCGTTTGTAATGGCTTATGTTTGTAAATACAAGATAAAATAGCTGTTTTCTGCTTGCAAAAACATACAAAATGCTGTTTTCAAGTATTTAAACTGTCATATTCATGTTTCTGTCGTGTATAATGGCTAATGTTGGTGAAATCAAGATAAAATTGCTGTTTTAAGCATGCAAAAGCATACAAAACACCGTTTTCAAGTATTTAAACTCTCATGTTCATGCATATGTTGTGTGTAATGGCATTTGTTTGCAAAATCAAGATAAAATAGCTGTTTTCTGCTTGAAAAAACATACAAAATGCTGTTTTCAAGTATTTAAACTGTCATATTCATGTTTCTGTCATGTATAATAGCTAATGTTGGTGAAATCAAGATAAAATTGATGTTTTAAGCATGCAAAAGCATACAAAACACCGTTTCCAAGTATTTAAACTGTCATATTCATGTATATGTCGTGTGTAATGGCTTATGTTTGCAAAATCAAGATAAAATTGCTCTTTTTATCTTGCAAAAACATACAAAACCGTGTTTTTAAGTTTTTAAACTGTCATATTCATGTTTCTGGCCTGTATAATAGCTAATGTTGGTAAAATCAAGATAAAATTACTGTTTTAAGCATGCAAAAGCATACAAAACACCGTTCTCAAGTATTTAAACTGTCATATTCATGTATATATCGTGTGTAATGGCTTATGTTTGAAAAATCAAGATACAATAGCTGTTTTCTGCTTGCAAAAACATACAAAATGCTGTTGGCAAGTATTTTAACTGTCATATTCATGTTACTGTCGTGTATAATGGCTAATGTTGGTGAAATCAAGATAAAATTGCTGTTTTTAGCATACAAAACACAGTTTTTTAAGTACTTAAACTGTCATGTTCATGTATATGTCGTGTATAATGGCTTTTGTTTGCAAAATCAAGATAAAATAGTTGTTGTCAGCTTAAAAAAACATACAAAATTCTGTTTTCAAGTATTTAAACTGTCATATTTATGTTTCTGGCGTGTATAATAGCTAATGTTAGTGAAATCAAGATAAAATTGCAGTTTTAAGCATGCAAAAGCATACAAAACAACGGTTTCAAGTAATTAAACTGTCATATTCATGTATATGTCGCGTGTAATGGCTTATGTTTGCAAAATCAAGATAAAATAGCTGTTTTCAGCTTGCAAATACATACAAAATGCTGTTTTCAAGTATTTAAACTGTCATATTCATGTTTCTGGCGTGTATAATAGCTAATGTTGGTGAAATTAAGATAAAATTGCTGTTTTAAGCATGCAAAAGCATACAAAACATCGGTTTCAAGTAATTAAACTGTCATATTCATGTATATGTCGTGTGTAATGGCTTATGTTTGCAAAATCAAGATAAAATAGCTGTTCTCAGCTTGCAAGAACATACAAAATGCTGATTTTAAGTTTTAAACTGTCATATTCATGTTTCTGTCGTGTACAATAGCTAATGTTGGTGAAATCAACATGAAATTGCTGTTTAAAGCATGCAAAAGCATACAAAACACCTATTTCAAGTATTGAAACTGTCATATTCATGTATATGTCGTGTGTAGTGGCTTATGTTTGCAAAATCAAGATAAAATAGCTGTTTTCAGCTTGCAAAAACATACAAAATGCAGTTTTCAAGTATTTAAACTGTCATATTCATGTTTCTGTCATGTAGAATAACTAATGTTGGTAAAATCAAGATAAAATTGCTGTTTTAAGCATGCAAAAGCATACAAAACACCGTTTTCAAGTATTTAAACTGTCATATTCATGTATATGTCGTGTGTAATGGCTTGTGTTTGCAAAATAAAGATACAATAGCTGTTTTCAGCTTGCAAAAACATACAAAATGCTGTTTTTAAGTATTTAAACTATCATATTCATGTTACTGTCGTGTATAATGGCAAATGTTGGTGAAATCAAGATAAAATTGTTGTTTTAAGCATACAAAAGCATACAAAACACCGTTTTCAAGTATTTAAACTGTCATATTCATGTATATGTCATGTGTAATGGCTTATGTTTGCAAAATCAATATAAAATAGCTGTTTTCTGCTTGAAAAAACATACAAAATGCTGTTTTCAAGTATTTAAACTGTCATATTCATGTTTCTGTCATGTATAATAGCTAATGTTGGTGAAATCAAGATCCAATTGATGTTTTAAGCATGCAAAAGCATACAAAACACCGTTTCCAAGTATTTAAACTGTCATATTCATGTTTCTGTCGTGTATAATGGCTAATGTTGGTGAAATCAAGATAAAATTGCTGTTTTAAGCATACAAAACACAGTTTTTTAAGTACTTAAACTGTCATGTTCATGTATATGTCGTTTGTTATGGCTTTTGTTTGCAAAATCAAGATAAAATAGTTGTTTTCAGTTGAAAAAACATACAAAATGCTGTTTTCAAGTATTTAAACTGTCATATTCATGTTTCTGTCGTGTATAATGGCAAATGTTGGTGAAATCAAGATAAAATTGCTGTTTTAAGCAAGCAAAAGTATACAAAACACCGTTTTGAAATATTTAAACTGTCATGTTCATGTATATGTCGTGTGTAATGGCTTTTATTTGCAAAATCAAGATAAAATAGCTGTTTTCAACTTGAAAAAACATACAAAATTCTGTTTTCAAGTATATAAACTGTCTTAATAATGTTTCTGTCGTGTATAATGACTAATGTTAGTGAAGTCAAGATAAAATTGCTGTTTTAAGCATGCAAAAGCATATAAAACACCGTTTTCAAGTATTTAAACTGTCATATTCATGTATATGTCGTGTGTAATGGTTTATGTTTGCAAAATCAAGATAAAATAGCTGTTTTCAGTTTGCAAAAACATACAAAATGCTGTTTTCAAGTATTAAAACTGTCATATTCATGTTTCTGTCGTGTATAATGGCAAATGTTGGAAAAATTAAGATAAAATTGCTGTTTTAAGCATGCAAAAGCATACAAAATGCTGTTTTCAAGTATAATAACTGTTAAAATTATGTTTCTCTCGTGTATAATGGCAAATATTGGTGAAATCAAGATAAAATTGCTGTTTTAAGCATGCAAAAGCATACAAAACACCGTTTTCAAGTATTTAAACTGTCATGTTCATGTATATGTTGTCTGTAATGGCATTTGTTTGCAAAATCAAAATAAAATAGCTGTTTTCAGCTTGCAAAAACATACAAAATGCTGTTTTCAAATATTTAAACTGTCATATTCATGTTTCTGTCGTGTAGAATAACTAATGTTGGTTATATCAAGATAAAATTGCTGTTTTAAGCATGCAAAAGCATACAGAACACAGTTTTCAAGTATTTAAACTGTAATATTCATGTACATGTTGTTTGTAATGGCTTATGTTTGTAAAATCAAGATAAAATAGCTGTTTTCTGCTTGCAAAAACATACAAAATGCTGTTTTCATGTATTTAAACTGTCATATTCATGTTTCTGTCGTGTATAATGGCTAATGTTGGTGAAATCAAGATAAAATTGCTGTTTTAAGCATGCAAAAGCATACAGAACACCGTTTTCAAGTATTTAAACTGTCATGTTCATGCATATGTTGTGTGTAATGGCATTTGTTTGCAAAATCAAGATAAAATAGCTGTTTTCTGCTTGAAAAAACATACAAAATGCTGTTTTCAAGTTTTTAATATGTCATATTCATGTTTCTGTCATGTACAATAGCTAATGTTGGTGAAATCAAGATAAAATTGATGTTTTAAGCATGCAAAAGCATACAAAACACCGTTTCCAAGTATTTAAACTGTCATATTCATGTATATGTCGTGTGTAATGGCTTATGTTTGCAAAATCGAGATAAAATTGCTCTTTTTAGCTTGTAAAAACATACAAAACCGTGTTTTTAAGTTTTTAAACTGTCATATTCATGTTTCTGGCCTGTATAATAGCTAATGTTGGTAAAATCAAGATAAAATTACTGTTTTAAGCATGCAAAAGCATACAAAACACCGTTCTCAAGTATTTAAACTGTCATATTCATGTATATATCGTGTGTAATGGCTTATGTTTGAAAAATCAAGATACAATAGCTGTTTTCTGCTTGCAAAAACATACAAAATGCTGTTGGCAAGTATTTAAACTGTCATATTCATGTTACTGTCGTGTATAATGGCTAATGTTGGTGAAATCAAGATAAAATTGCTGTTTTTAGCATACAAAACACAGTTTTTTAAGTACTTAAACTGTCATGTTCATGTATATGTCGTGTATAATGGCTTTTGTTTGCAAAATCAAGATAAAATAGTTGTTTTCAGCTTGAAAAAACATACAAAATGCTGTTTTCAAGTATTTAAACTGTCATATTTATGTTTCTGGCGTGTATAATAGCTAATGTTAGTGAAATCAAGATAAAATTGCTGTTTTAAGCATGCAAAAGCATACAAAACAACGGTTTCAAGTAATTAAACTGTCATATTCATGTATATGTCGCGTGTAATGGCTTATGTTTGCAAAATCAAGATAAAATAGCTGTTTTCAGCTTGCAAATACATACAAAATGCTGTTTTCAAGTATTTTAACTGTCATATTCATGTTTCTGGCGTGTATAATAGCTAATGTTGGTGAAATTAAGATAAAATTGCTGTTTTAAGCATGCAAAAGCATACAAAACATCGGTTTCAAGTAATTAAACTGTCATATTCATGTATATGTCGTGTGTAATGGCTTATGTTTGCAAAATCAAGATAAAATAGCTGTTCTCAGCTTGCAAGAACATACAAAATGCTGATTTTAAGTTTAAAACTGTCATATTCATGTTTCTGTCGTGTACAATAGCTAATGTTGGTGAAATCAACATGAAATTGCTGTTTAAAGCATGCAAAAGCATACAAAACACCGATTTCAAGTATTGAAACTGTCATATTCATGTATGTAGGATTTTCTGATAAATATGTGCAAAAAATGTAAGTAACACTATATTCAGTTTTAATTATAATAACAGAATGCAATACAACACATTAAAACAAATTATAAAATTGCAACAAATCTTCACTTCTGTCGTCACTGTCGTCTTTTTTTCGTCTTCTTTTTTTTAGCCTACTCTCTGAAATCTTATTTATTTTTTCAATGGCGACTCGAAATCCCCACAACTCGGCCATGCCTGACATTGAATTCGCCCTCGAATTCTTCTTCTTCGGAACTAGCGGTCTCATTGGCTGGAGAAGCCCATGGCTTCATAAAGTCTGCAGATGTACCAGTCTTCTTTGGTCCTTCGCCTGCTCCAACTCTTTCAACATCATATCTATCATGCTTTTTCACTGAAGTTACTCTGTACGGTCCAAGGAATTTTGTTTTTAGCTTACTCAAATTTGTAAATTGAGTTCTCTTGATTGCCACTAAGTTCCCAATTTCATATTTGTTTGGCGCCTTCCTTCTTTTATTATAAGTCTTTTGGTTCTCCTCTTGAACTTTTTGAATTTGATTCTTAGCTTCAATTCTTAATTTTTCCTTTTCATTTTGGAATGTTTTCATATATCCCATTTTAATTATTTCTTTTACGTTGACAGCTTCTGGTTCTTGACAAATTTGAGTTGAACCGTCTTCTTTCTTAACCAACACAATCGGACTTGTAAATTTCGATTTGCTGGGCCTTATGATTCCATCCTGGAACAATTTCTTCATCTGTTTGTCCACTTCTTGTTTCTCATGTTGAGAAAATCGTCTCGGTTGCTGGTAAATCGGCGTTTCGTCCTTCAATATTATTCTAGTTTTCAAAGAAGTTGTCTTAGTTCGGTTATTTTTTGGGTCATATTTTTCTGGAAATCGTATTTCTTGTGCTAATTTTTGATTCTTGACATTACTAATATCTAACTCATTGTTAGGACAATAGACAATTTGAAGTATTTGGTGGAATGTTTCATCATTTTCTTCGATTTTTGCTTTTGATGTCTTCAGTTCTTGTTTCTTTACATTCACACCGTTGCTGTCAATCGTAACTACTGCATTTTTCAGCAAGTCACAGCCAATAATTAATTTAACTGGCATAGCGTCATTTGGTAAAACATGAACTTTGGTTTGGAATTCATAATTGTCAATTTCAATTGTTGTTAAAAAATTACCTAATGTCTTAATTTGGTGTGCGCCTAGCCCTGACAGCTGTATAGTTTCTTCTTTAAGCGTATTTGGTCCTAATGAGATGTACTCGTTTAATCTTATTAGGCTTACGTCGCTACCAGTGTCGATTAAAGCAGCCATTGTTTTCCCATTTATTCGAACTGACTTTGTTGACGTTCTAGCCGTGCTGTTTTTTGCAAGATGTACTCTTGGTTCCGCTTCGGTTTTTTCGTTTTCGGCTTCTTTCTTTTTTGTGCAGCTTGTAGAAATGTGACCAAACTGGTTACAATTGAAACATTTAGTTCCCTTTTGTTTTGAAGGACAATCTCTTGACTTATGACCTTTATAGCCACAACTAAAACAACGTGAAATTGGTTTGTCTTCTTTTTCAGCACAAAAGTTTTGCAAATCTTTTGATTTGGTTGGAAAATTAACTTGCCTTTCTGATTTAGATTCAAGTGAATTCTTTGTTTTGATGACATTGTATAGTGCAATTTTCTTCTTAAATTTCTCGTATGTGCTGGCACCGTATAGTATAATTTTATTGCTAGTATCATCAGTAATTCCGTCAATTGTATACTGTATGACAACATTTGGCTCCAGATTTGCGCGGCTTGCTATTTCACGCATAACCAGGAAGTATTCTTCGATTGTTTCTTCTTTCTTCTTTCTTCTAGTCATTAATAGTTTGTGTATCTCGGCGCTGCTTACTTTCACTTCAAATTCTGTAATTAATAAAGTCTTCAGTTTTGTCCAAGATGTGATGCCCCTTTCCGACTGAACAAACAATTTGGCCAACCCGTCTAGTGACTTTTTGGCGAATATCAATTTTTGCAAGTCATTCCACCTGGTCAATTCAGCTACTTCCTCAAATTCTTGAATCCACTTTTTTATTGGATACCCATCTTTGCCATCATATCGTCTTACTGTATCTTCTACGTCTCTAAACGACAAAGAAAATGATTCAATTGTCCTTTGACGGCTGCTTGAAGTCACTTTTTTCTTATCTTGGGTGGCATTTCTGCCTTGCAGTTGCGTACGTCTTCCTCTTCGCACTTCACCTGCTTCTCTGCCTGCTTCTTGGTCTTCTTTTTCTTCATCTACGTCTTCTACTTCATCTTCATCTGCTTTTTCTTCATCTACATCTTTTTCGTCTTCGTCTTCATTTTCTTCATCTACGTCTTCTTCGTCTTCATTTACTTCATCTACGTCTTCTTCGTCTTCGTCTTCTTTTTTGCCAATATGACACAAATATGTCAATATTCTTCTCCTTATTTCGTCTTCTGCCCCATCGTAGTCAATGCTTAAAACATTGCAAACTGAGATTAAATCAGCGAGGGTCAATGTCGATTCCATTTCTTCTAATTTTCTTTCGTAGTCTTCTGAATCTTTGTTGAAAGGAAAACCGCCAAACTTCTTCAATTGACGTCTATTTAAACGCAGTTGTGGATCTCCAAATACCACTGTGAACAGCGCTTTCAACGGTTTGCTGTTACCATTTATAATGTTGTTTGCCACAACAGCAACATCACCCAACGTCGACATTTTCTTTATTACTGTTACTCACAATTCAATGCAATGTCAGTTTAATCCCGGTTGAGCCCCCAATTTGTAGGATTTTCTGATAAATATGTGCAAAAAATGTAAGTAACACTATATTCAGTTTTAATTATAATAACAGAATGCAATACAACACATTAAAACAAATTATAAAATTGCAACAAATCTTCACTTCTGTCGTCACTGTCGTCTTTTTTTCGTCTTCTTTTTTTTAGCCTACTCTCTGAAATCTTATTTATTTTTTCAATGGCGACTCGAAATCCCCACATGTATATGTCGTGTGTAGTGGCTTATGTTTGCAAAATCAAGATAAAATAGTTGTTCTCAGCTTGCAAGAACATACAAAATGCTGATTTTAAGTTTAAAACTGTCATATTCATGTTTCTGTCGTGTACAATAGCTAATGTTGGTGAAATCAACATGAAATTGCTGTTTTAAGCATGCAAAAGCATACAAAACACCTATTTCAAGTATTGAAACTGTCATATTCATGTATATGTCGTGTGTAGTGGCTTATGTTTGCAAAATCAAGATAAAATAGCTGTTTTCAGCTTGCAAAAACATACAAAATGCTGTTTTTAAGTATTTAAACTGTCATATTCATGTTACTGTCGTGTATAATGGCAAATGTTGGTGAAATCAAGATAAAATTGTTGTTTTAAGCATACAAAAGCATACAAAACACCGTTTTCAAGTATTTAAACTGTCATATTCATTTATATGTCATGTGTAATGGCTTATGTTTGCAAAATCAATATAAAATAGCTGTTTTCTGCTTGAAAAAACATACAAAATGCTGTTTTCAAGTATTTAAACTGTCATATTCATGTTTCTGTCATGTATAATAGCTAATGTTGGTGAAATCAAGATAAAATTGATGTTTTAAGCATGCAAAAGCATACAAAACACCGTATCCAAGTATTTAAACTGTCATATTCATGTTTCTGTCGTGTATAATGGCTAATGTTGGTGAAATCAAGATAAAATTGCTGTTTTAAGCATACAAAACACAGTTTTTTAAGTACTTAAACTGTCATGTTCATGTATATGTCGTGTGTTATGGCTTTTGTTTGCAAAATCAAGATAAAATAGTTGTTTTCAGTTGAAAAAACATACAAAATGCTGTTTTCAAGTATTTAAACTGTCATATTCATGTTTCTGTCGTGTATAATGGCAAATGTTGGTGAAATCAAAATAAAATTGCTGTTTTAAGCAAGCAAAAGTATACAAAACACCGTTTTGAAGTATTTAAACTGTCATGTTCATGTATATGTCGTGTGTAATGGCTTTTATTTGCAAAATCAAGATAAAATAGCTGTTTTCAACTTGAAAAAACATACAAAATGCTGTTTTCAAGTATATAAACTGTCTTAATAATGTTTCTGTCGTGTATAATGACTAATGTTAGTGAAGTCAAGATAAAATTGCTGTTTTAAGCATGCAAAAGCATATAAAACACCGTTTTCAAGTATTTAAACTGTCATATTCATGTATATGTCGTGTGTAATGGTTTATGTTTGCAAAATCAAGATAAAATAGCTGTTTTCAGTTTGCAAAAACATACAAAATGCTGTTTTCAAGTATTAAAACTGTCATATTCATGTTTCTGTCGTGTATAATGGCAAATGTTGGAAAAATTAAGATAAAATTGCTGTTTTAAGCATGCAAAAGCATACAAAATGCTGTTTTCAAGTATAATAACTGTTAAAATTATGTTTCTGTCGTGTATAATGGCAAATATTGGTTAAATCAAGATAAAATTGCTGTTTTAAGCATGCAAAAGCATACAAAACACCGTTTTCAAGTATTTAAACTGTCATGTTCATGTATATGTTGTGTGTAATGGCATTTGTTTGCAAAATCAAAATAAAATAGCTGTTTTCAGCTTGCAAGAACATACAAAATGCTGTTTTCAAGTATTTAAACTGTCATATTCATGTTTCTGTCGTGTAGAATAACTAATGTTGGTAAAATCAAGATAAAATTGCTGTTTTAAGCATGCAAAAGCATACAAAACACAGTTTTCAAGTATTTAAACTGTAATATTCATGTACATGTCGTTTGTAATGGCTTATGTTTGTAAAATCAAGATAAAATAGCTGTTTTCTGCTTGCAAAAACATACAAAATGCTGTTTTCAAGTATTTAAACTGTCATATTCATGTTTCTGTCGTGTATAATGGCTAATGTTGGTGAAATCAAGATAAAATTGCTGTTTTAAGCATGCAAAAGCATACAAAACACCGTTTTCAAGTATTTAAACTGTCATGTTCATGCATATGTTGTGTGTAATGGCATTTGTTTGCAAACTCAAGATAAAATAGCTGTTTTCTGCTTGAAAAAACATACAAAATGCTGTTTTCAAGTATTTAAACTGTCATATTCATGTTTCTGTCATGTATAATAGCTAATGTTGGTGAAATCAAGATAAAATTGATGTTTTAAGCATGCAAAAGCATACAAAACACCGTTTCCAAGTATTTAAACTATCATATTCATGTATATGTCGTGTGTAATGGCTTATGTTTGCAAAATCAAGATAAAATTGCTCTTTTTAGCTTGCAAAAACATACAAAACCGTGTTTTTAAGTTTTTAAACTGTCATATTCATGTTTCTGGCCTGTATAATAGCTAATGTTGGTAAAATCAAGATAAAATTACTGTTTTAAGCATGCAAAAGCATACTAAACACCGTTCTCAAGTATTTAAACTGTCATATTCATGTATATATCGTGTGTAATGGCTTATGTTTGAAAAATCAAGATACAATAGCTGTTTTCTGCTTGCAAAAACATACAAAATGCTGTTGGCAAGTATTTAAACTGTCATATTCATGTTACTGTCGTGTATAATGGCTAATGTTGGTGAAATCAAGATAAAATTGCTGTTTTTAGCATACAAAACACAGTTTTTTAAGTACTTAAACTGTCATGTTCATGTATATGTCGTGTATAATGGCTTTTGTTTGCAAAATCAAGATAAAATAGTTGTTTTTAGCTTGAAAAAACATACAAAATGCTGTTTTCAAGTATTTAAACTGTCATATTTATGTTTCTGGCGTGTATAATAGCTAATGTTAGTGAAATCAAGATAAAATTGCTGTTTTAAGCATGCAAAAGCATACAAAACAACGGTTTCAAGTAATTAAACTGTCATATTCATGTATATGTCGCGTGTAATGGCTTATGTTTGCAAAATCAAGATAAAATAGCTGTTTTCAGCTTGCAAATACATACAAAATGCTGTTTTCAAGTATTTTAACTGTCATATTCATGTTTCTGGCGTGTATAATAACTAATGTTGGTGAAATTAAGATAAAATTGCTGTTTTAAGCATGCAAAAGCATACAAAACATCGCTTTCAAGTAATTAAACTGTCATATTCATGTATATGTCGTGTGTAATGAGGTGCGTGAAGTTGGCGAACAGATGTGAAGCACTAACGACGAAATATATGCGAAAAGTTAGTGCTTCGTTAGTGCTCTTTAGTGCCTTCAAAAATTTTATAGCAGACATTCATATGACGTCATAATTCACTTTTGATTCTTTTTGTGCCAAGTTCACACTATCCCGGAGTTTGTCAAATAAATTGAAAACAATAATATCGTTGGTTAGTGCTTCGTTAGTGCTTCTTAGTGCCATCATAAATTATTTCAAAATCTCATCGCCCTTTGAGATATATGCGCTCAATTTTATTGGTGCCAAGTTCACAATATCCCGGAGTTTGTCAAATAAATTGAAAACAATAATATCATTTGTTAGTGCTTCGTTAGTGCTTCTTAGTGCCATCATAAATTATTTCAAAATTTCATCCCTCTTTGAGATATATGCGTTCAATTTTATTGGTGCCAAATTCACAGTATTCCAGGGTTTGCAAAATAAATTTAAAATATAATGACGCTGGTTAGTGCTTCTTAGTGCCATGTTAAATTATTCCAAAATTTTATCCCTCTTAGAGATATATATGCGTTCAATTATATTGAGGCCAAGTTGACACTATCCCGGAGTTTCCAAATTCATTGAAAACATTAATGGCGCTGGTTAGTGCTTCGTTAGTGCTTCTTAGTTCCATTCTAAATTATTTCAAATTCTCACCCCTCCGTGAGATATATGCGTTTAATTTTTTTGGTGTCAAGTTCCCACTATCCCGGACTATCCATTCAAATGAAAATATCAACGGCGCTGGTTAGTGCTATATTGGTGCCTTTTAGTATCATCATAAATTATTTCAAATTCTCACCCCACTTAGAGACATATGCGTTTAAGTTTTTTGGAGTCAAATTCACACTATCCCGGAGTTTCCATTAAATTGATGCTTTTTAGTATCATCATAGTTACTTTACAATCTATTCGCCTTTCAGATTTATACGTTAATTTTTTTTATGTCAAGTTTACAATATTTCATATAATAAATATAATAAAACAGTGCGCAATCGTTTGTCCTTTATTAGTATTCATTTGTGTTTTATACAAGATATCAGCAAATTAAGTGATTTCCGAGATGCTAACAATTTATTAATTCTACAATAAGAAAAACTTGTCTCGCATTCAAACATAGGCGTACGTACCTACCTGCCACCGAGCCTTGAGCTGCCGCTACTTCCAACATCTGAGATTTTCGGAAAATGTGAATTCTTTGATAGAATCATATTTACATGTATAAATATTATTTTAAAAATTTTATTATAAGAAATTTAAATTAACAACTTTTTTTATTTTATTTGAAAAACTGTACAAAAGTTCTTTCTAATTTTATTTAAAAAGAAAGAAAAATATAAATTTATTATTAGAACGGTCAAAGTAGTCCATATTCAAAAAAACGTTTATTCCTTGATAGGTTCATACTAAATTAAATATGTATTAATTTTTTTTAAATTTATTATAGGAAATTTATATTAATAACTTATTATTTCTTGTAATCACAGAACTATATTATTTTTTTTATAATTTCAGCTACAGGTAAGTCCGTTTAAATTTAATTCTTACAAATTTTTTCTAAAAAAAAAAGGGTTTTCGCGCCGCCGTCCGACATTGATACAATTGCATATCTCTAAAGCAGCCGGAAATCATGTTTTTGTTGCTAACTTTTTATGGTTATATGTTGGCATCACTTCACTAATTTTAGCTAACTTCTGACGCTAGATATGTCAAAGTATTACATTGACATAAAAATATTATGGCAATATATCTACAATTGGGTATTTGAAATACAAGAAAACAGAATATTAATAGATTTTAAATATATTTGTAAGTAATTATAATTAAATTTACAGTGTAAAATCCAAATAAAAATATGTAGATATTTTTGGTTATGATATTAGAAGTTAGCAACATAAAAAAATCCCTGTCATTAAGAAAGAGAGTAATAAATTAAATTTATTTATTAAATTTTGTGTATCCCTCGGTTGAAAACTATTTTGCGAGTGCTCGTATTTGTAGGACTCGCCTACGGCTCGTCCTATCAAAATAAACTCGCACTCTCAAAATAGCAGTTTCCAACCTTGTGATACAAATAACTATTACAAATGTATTATTAGAACGATTAAAGTACAAATACATGAAAATGTAGGATGATAATAATTGTACGAGAGGCAAAGAATAAAATAAGATAGTTATTAAGAAATCATTTATTTCCACTCTTTTCAAACCATAACAAACAAAAAATAAAATGATTATATTTATTATATAAATGGAAAAAAAAAAATTTAGACAGTGTACAAGATAAGGTGCGGAAGAACTTGAGTATTGTTACTTACATACAAAACTTTAGATTTCAAATCGTCAAATACTTCCCATTTAGAATCTATTCGACGACAGTATGCGATGTAATGCTCAATAGCATGTATGTTTTTAGTAACAGACTAGCGTCGAACCCCGCCTACGGCGGGTGTCTCAGCTAGGGCTCCGCCATCTCTGAAAATTTCATAAAACTTATGTAGTTACAATAATAAAAGGGTGATTAGTACGATATACGGCACACTACACAATATGGCTTAATTCTTCCAGTTATAATTATTAATCTCGTCTCTTCGAGGCCTTTCTTTAGCTACTAAATAAGTGAATTTTAAAACAAATTAAAATCAAATACAACTTTCACTAATATTTGTTTATATAATACCGATCTTTGTCAAACATGTTCAACTGGTCTGCAATTAAAATTATATTAAAAATTTCATTAAATTTGTAAAATTTTTCCTTAGAATAATTATTGTATTCAGAAGTATACCGAACAATACCGAATTATGCGATGCTAACGTTGGAACCGGCCGTAAATTTTTTATTATTATTTTCTTAAATATTTTATTAGTTTTGAGAATGTTATTTAATTATAACATACTATATACTCTACAAAAATAGTTTCACAAAATATATATTTAAAATAGTCCGTGGTAAGGTAGATACAAAGAATAAATATATATCATTGTTGTAATCAAGCGTTTGAAGCAGTTCAACCTGGCGCTTGCACACATGGGCCACTGGTATAAATTTGTTACTATTGATCGCATTAGAAAAATCTACATAATCCACATATTTTATTTAATTATAATAATTATTATAACACATACAACAAATATTTCAAAATGAAGACAACTAACAAATTAAATCATACACCAAGCACCTGAACGTTGCAGATCAAATTTGATATACGGCAAAATATGAAAACCTTTTCAACTACCTTTGATTCTTGAAATTTCTTCTATAAATGTTTTCGCTATTTCATGTTAAAAAATATCAGTGTAATATACATTTTAATATACCTATTATGTTTCTGTGGAATATGGTGATTGAATAACTTACCTTTTTGTAACAAGTTATTTTCGAAATATTTTAATTCATAACACTTGTATACAAAAACAGCATGGAGCATATATCACACATTTCAACACAATTTGTCAGATTGGGATCGCCCTGTCTTCAAAATATGATTGGTTTCACTTTATTTTATGCATTTCGTACTCATTTCTAACTATTCTTGTCATTGGACTATGGAATAAGGTAATTAATGTTTAACCTACAAAATAAAATGTATTAAAACTCGAAATACTTGCATAGCATTGGCAGTGCCCTGTGCACATAACTTACCATTTAAAACTTGTACCAAAGAATAAAATAATGCATTGATTACTCTAAACACTGATTACAACAAAGAATTATTACAATCTCAACCATCTATCATTGACTTTTGCCTGAAGAATAACCACATATAATGAAATTGTGGACTTTTGTAGAAACGTTTTTTTAAATGATTTCTTTATAAATTTAGAAATTAGTTAACATATTTGCGCATTTATTGTAAACAAATAAATTTACAAAAATTTTCCAGCATGTCTGCAATTAATACAATTTATATTTAAAATTTCAAACTAAACTGTCAAAAATGACAAGTAGTTATTCATTTACCTTATTCAAACGGCATGTACAATCAAAGCGAAAATTTTTATTTGAAATTATTTTCATTTTCTTAAACTGACTTTTTAAAAATTTACAAATTTATAAGTATATTTGTTCATTTATTCTAAATACAAATAAATTTACAAAAATTGTCAAGCTTGTCTACAATTAATGTAATTAATATATTAAATTTCAAACTGAACTGTCAAAAATGACAAGTATTCATTCATTTATTGAAAATAAGGCACTAGAACTCTAATTGAAAATACGTGATCATAAAACAGTAAAATTCCACAGGTTACTTGGATACTTGAAAAATTTCGCCTTTTTTGTCCATTTTAAAGGACAAAATGAGGTAAAATAAAAAAACTGATCCGAAAAGGCACTAAACGACAAAATATAGTATTTAACAGTGAAAGTTTATGTAAATCGGTTACTCCGTCTAAGCCGTAAAAATGAGCAATTGTCAGTGATGAAAACATTGAAAATACGTTATTCCGTTTAGTATATAAGACTAGCGGTCCGACCTGCTCCGCGACTCTGAAAAACCTAGTCCAACTAATAGTGTAGGTGTAATACAATTGACAATTGACCTGAAGGTTTCATTTGTCATTTACCAATACGTTACTGAGCACTGAGTTCTACGACTGAAAATCCCAATAATAATGCTCGACAAATTTAATTCAATTGAGAGGTACAAATTATTTACTGATTTCTATATAACACCAGATTGGGCATAAGCCGCTACGGTGCGTTCCCAAGTGGGCGCCGCCATGAGGTTTTGTGATACCTAAATATTTAAAAATCTATCTCTCTTGTCGATGAGTATCACCATAATTCGTGGTATAACCTAAAGAGAAGTGGTGGCGCGCGCAGTGTAAAGAGAGTTAAGGCAGAGCTTCAGGTTGCACATTTTACTTTAGAATAGTGTCACAAAACCTCAATTTCACCCTTTTAAATTGGGGATGCTCTCAGATGGCAGAATATGACCTATGCCCAATCGAATGTTATTGCAATTTCATATTACAAACTATCTTATTCAAAGCTTGATAGATAGATAGTTTTCGTAGTTATTAATCTGATTAGTACATATCAAATCAGTCCCAGTTAGGAGCAATTCAATTCCAAAAATTCCAATCCAAATTGATGTCAATTCCCAAGTCATGAAAAAATACTCACATACATACATAATATCACGCTATATCCCACTCAGTGGGGTAGCACGGAACCAAAAACACAGTCAACCAACAATCAATCTCCTCCAAACATTCCTATCCTTACACACCACTTTCGCCTCGTGCGATTCATACATGCTCGTCTATTCTTCAATCAATCATACCTAACTACATATTCCTCGGACGCCCACGGAATCGGTCACCTTCAATCTCACCCGCATATATTAGTTTCATCAACCTTTCATGCGACGTTTGCTCAAGATTTTCAAACCACCTCAACTGACTCACTCCCACTTTCTCAACAACATTCTTCTCAATCTCATAGTCACCATAAACCAATATATTCGGATATGCTCACATCTTGCATACTCACATACTCCTCTCAAATATCTCATTTCCACAGCAGTTATACGTCATTCATGCTTCTTTATGCACACCCAATATTCAGAACCATACATCAATGTATGCACTAACACACCATTATATACATTCAATTGAGCATCTCTAGATACATTTACGTTTCGAGAAAATGTACCTAGAGCACCCAATACCTTGCACCCTGCAGACACACGCCTTTCAATCTCCCGGTCAATACGTCCATCCCTCGAAAATATACTACCGAAATATACAAATTTATTCACTTGTTCCAGTTTTACGCAATTCACTGAAACATTACAATCAGTCACCAAATCATTTTTCTCAAATACCAACACTTTACATTTACCGACATTCAACAACAGATTTAAACCTTTCCCTACTTCATTTATGCTCACAATCATTCTTCTGAATTTCTTCTCAGTTTAACCAAACACAACATCATCCGCATAAGCTAACGTAGGCGTTATACGTCCACCAATACGTACACCAACCGTTCCATTCAATGCTTTTCGTAACAACACATCCATACACAAATTGAACAACCAAGGAGACATTCCACAACCCTGTTTCACACCAACATCTATACGAAACCAATCACTCAATCTACCATCAACTCTTACCGTAGTCTCACTTCCTTCATACAACGCTCGAACGCTCCCAGCAAATTACCATCCACACCGTACTCTATAAATACATCCTACAGAACACCTTTTTGTTCTTATCAAGTGACTTCTCAAGAATCATTCGAAGAGAAAACAATTGATCCACACAATCTCTCTAAAGCAAAAAAAAAACCTCCTTGCATATCACTCAACTTAGAAATTGTTAAGAATTAATATTTTTCCATACAACTTCCTTCCACACTGAACCAACTTATCGCTCGAATTCACTTGAACAGCCTTTGCCTTTAAGTAAAGGGTAAATGACAGCACGTTTCCAATCATCAGGGGAACTCATCGTTTCAAACAAAATCTGAACCAATGAACTAACCAATCAAATAATCTTTCACCACCATATTTCTACATTTCATTTGTTATACTATCCAAATCGGGAGCCTTACCATTCTTTAGACGCATCAATGCAAAGCTGACATCACCTTCATCTATATCCCATTCAAAATTTTTAGCATTTATTCTATTTCCTTCTCTATTATTCACTCCATTTACACTATCACACAATTCATTAAAATACTCACACCATCTATTCCTAACATCTGATTCATTCCAAAACAACTCACTAATCGCACTCTTAATTGTTGTCACTGGTCTTATATTCCCACCTCTCAATAATTTTACAGTCTGCCAAAACATTCTCTTATTCATACTGAAATCGTTCGCTAATCTTTGACTACCCAATTCATCAAAATGTTTTATAACTATTTTTGCGTCCATTACCTTAATTGTAAGAATAATAATTGATTAGCGGTAATGACCATAGCAGTCGATCCGCTTAATATCAGAAAAAAAAAAAAATGATTACAATAATATACTGATTACAACAGTGCATTGTTGACAATGATGTATTGATTACAAAAAAGCACGAACAACTACAATGTACTTATATTGATTATAACAATGTACTTATATTGATTACAGCAATATATTCGTATTGATTACAACAATACACTTGTATTGATTACAACAATGTACTGATTACAATATGCGAGACACTTAAGTTTCCTTCCGACTTAAGAGATGGCACTATGGGTATTAAAATTACAAAAAATAAATTATTTTAAAATCATTGTAATTTAAAATAGTGACATTTGGAAAACTGAAAACATATTTCTAACTCAAATGTCAAATTTTGATTACGTGCTGGTGAAAAATAAAATAAAATGTGATAAAGATTTTAAATTAATTTTTTTAATTCCCGCGCCATTGGCAACGAAAATGAACTCGTAGCCCTCTGGTGCCGAAATTATGAACTAGTCAAAACAGTAACCATTTGCAGCGTATATGTTATACAGTGTGGTTATCGAGTTAATTTTGTGCTATTTTCTTGTGTTTTGTATCTTAATTGTTTATTTATTCTTTCTCCTTTTCCATACTCTTCATTTTTTCTTACTGTTATATAGTATAATTTATCTGAAAAGCTCTTAGAATGGATTTTAAATCCAAATTAAAAATGTTCAACACAAACTGATTAGAAATTAAATACTTTAACTGGCTTACCAAATTTTGAAGGAAAAATAATTATAGACATCCTAATATAAAAATTTTCAAATTATCGACTAGAGAAAATCATACCCACACTTATTGAAATGAAACTAAACATTACTTATGCTGTACTAGCAGTTTTATTCAAATATGTAACTAGGGTAACATATAAAAATGTATTTTGTGATACAGTTCACAAGTTATATAATATAATATTTTCAACATAAATGGTTCCATGTATCTCATGTGGATTTGTAGTAAGAGCACTGATCTGCAAACATAACCCAAAAAGCTTGCACTTATTTAAATTTACCTCCACAACTCTACATAAAAATAACAAGCTACTGTTAACTATTTCTTCCCCCTCGATAAAATTTCTGGTAGAATTCGACATCTAATAATTCTCGAAAACCAACTTGTTTATCAGCACCGTAAAAGTTACCCATGCCTAAAAATATATTAAAGAGACGGTATAACTGTGATTTTTAAAATAAATATAACAAATACTTCCCTTTACACAATACCGTACTTCAAATAAGCTCATATTGTATTTATAACTATAATTATATGAACTTTATTTATGTTTCTCCGTATGTCATTCACTGCACGTTACCTACGACGTCGGCCATTTGCAAATACTCAGTGCTGCCCAGGGGGCTGACAGTAGTATAGGATTTCTTGTGATAGAAGTTTTTGTTTTTGATTACTTCGGGTGCTCTAAACATAGATGGAAATGCTGTAGCGTTTGGTTAATAACTACAACTAGTAGGCGGCCGCACAAAAAGTTGATTTGAAATTTGAAACTGACGTTTGAAACATTAGCCCGTATTTATAAAAATAAAGCATTTACTTTGAAGTAAAAGGTAGAAGTAAAAGGTAATACTTAGAAGTAAAAGGTAGAAGTAAAATGTTTTGCTTTAATTCGTATTCATAATCTTTACCTTTTCCTTGCAAGGAAATACTTCAGAAAAATGAAGTAAAAGGTACTAAATTTTTTATAGTTGCCCTACACATAACTCATTTGTTATGGATTGTCTAATTGACATTTGTGCAGTGTATGTTTTTAGTTAGTAAAATTTAAAGTTATTTGTCAGAGAAAAACTATTTGCGGTCATCTGATTTACACCAAAATCTAATGGCTTCTTTCCATATTAGAATAACGTAGAAATACACGATTTCAAAATTTTCTGAATGATAGAATTTGAGTTAGAGCGTATAGAGAATCCACACACACATACACTCAGACATCATCGTGAAAATGTTAAAATTGAATTCTAAGGACGTTGTCATTTACCAAAATCTCGATGCGCTATATATAGGGTACTTCCCGTTGACCTATATTCATGAAATTTGGCAAGAAGCAGCCATGTAGCTCAAGTAAAGGAAAAAATCCGAAAACCGTAAATTTGTAGTTACATTTCAAAATAATTACATTTCTAACTATTTACATAGGTAAGTTTGTACGGAACCCTCTGTGCGCGAGTCCGAATCGCACTTGATCATTTTTTTTTTAAAGCAAAATCTTCATCGCTTAAAAAGTCCCAGAATGTGGTCCGCCAACCACACCAAATAGACCTCGTCAAATCGAAATAATATTTTGAATTCCGATTCACGAGGCATATGTCTGTTTTGTAAAAAAAAAAAAATTACACGTAAATGCACCACATCAGTCATAGCAAACATACCACTATAACCGCATACCCAAAGTGAAAGTTTAGCTTATAAAAAGCATATACACGTTGTAAACGGGCTGGAAAACTAATGAAAAAATTGAAATTTTAAAAAAAAAGTTGCATGTGGACTAGATACATTTTTTTAGAAGCAAATCCTTCAGTTTTAAAGCAGATGCTTCTTTTTATAAATACGAAAAAAGTAAAATCTTTTATTTTGGAGCAAAACCTTTTGCTTAGAAGCAAAACCTTTTCCTTAATTTTTTTTATAAATATAACCTGAAGCAAATGCTTTATTTTTTGCAAGGAAAAGGTAATACTTCTTTTTATAAATACGGGCTATTGAAACCGTTACCGTTACTTTGTGTTTTATGCAGAGACAAATATCTAAAGTTTTGTGATTAGTTAGTGAAGTGATTCAATTTACTTGAAAGGTAAGCATTTTTAATTTATTACTTTCTTTGTTATTATCTAAAATATTGTTAGAGCATTTGCATGTTCTTTCAAAGTTTTATTTAAATTTGAACTTTCGATTGGTTTGTATATTTTTAAGCAGTTTAACAATTTATTTTCACCGATTTAACAAAATAGGCTGTTCATATAATCTACTAAAAGATCGTTATTTTGATATAATAAATTTGTTTCAGAACATGAAGACCAAAAGGGGCACTGTTCCAAGCTGCAGAATGGATAGTGTGGGTTATCCTGACATTTCCTTGTTCTGCTTACCAAAAAACCCAAGTTTATGTAACGTGTGGATGCAAAATTTGGGGATTTCGGTGCTGCTGGAAGGCAAGTCGGACGCTGCACTTACACACGTGCGAGTGTGTAGTTTGCATTTTGAAGATACGTCCTTCCAAACGGCGTTTAAGAAAAAGCTATATAAATTTGTAAAGATATATATGTATTCATTAATTAAAAAATAAATTTGTATACATGAATTTATATTTTATTATTTTTAGTACTTTGAAATTTGAATTTCATTAAATTCCCGCATTTTCATTTCAAATATCGCCTTAGTTCGGGTGCTCTATTCATAGATGGCGCAGAACTTCTATCACACTTAATTTTGCTGGGACTGTCGCGTCTCTCTTTAGATATTTGTCTCTGGTGCTGCCGCCATCGGTCATTTTCGTTGCCAATACCCGTGAACCAGTACCTGTAGTGTAGTTTCCTGCCGTACGGCAAAAAGCAGCCCTATCGTTAACCTTGGGCAAATAAATGTCTTGCGTTCAGGAATCTTACAAAGTTACTATCTCCTGTCATTTGATAGTTTAGTAATCAGCTTTTTAAATTATGTGTTATTTTCTTTTTAAATAATTTATTTTGCAATATTCAAACATACCTACCAATATTTTTATCTCTGTCCTCTGCATTTTTCTATCTCATCAAATTGCACATTATAGAGAATATTTTTAATGTATATAAGCATTCTTAGCTTTAATAAGCATATATTGATATAAAATTTGACGTATGTCGATCTGCAAATAATGACGTATGTCTTTTCTTGATTCTGCAATAACTGGTACAAAGACTTATTTATATATTTTATAACTAAAGCTATTATATAAATAAATACTTACCTTAAAATTATTGAAATACATTATTGTACTAATTAAGTTTGTCTGAATATATTAAAACTTGATTAATTTCAAGTTTGGTTCATTACAGTTTCGAATCAGACTGGCAAAAAGTTAGGTTAGATATAAAGTTATACATCACATTTTAATGTATTATTTAACAAACTTGGGGTTTTATAGAATAATATAATGGTTTAGCTTTGTTTTAGTAGTACAACAAACTGAGCAATTTCCAGTCTTTTCTTTCTGTATCAAAACATCTGTCAAAATTTATCTTCAAATCATTCTGTTGAAAATATCTGCAATAAACATGCATCTATTAATTTATATAGATATTTAAACAAATATATATATTTTACAGTCATCATTGCACTTTAATATGCCAGTTAAGTTTGCCTGAATGTATTAAAACCTGATAAATATACGTTATTTCATTTCTGGTATTAAATTGACATTTAAGTAAAATGTAATTTATATATCACACTTTATGCAATTTTACATACCTGGGATTTCGAACAACATTTATTTTTTGAAGCGTTACCTACCATTGTGTTATTATATGGAACTGTGTCACTTAAATTATTCAAACTTGGAAATTAACCTTTGAGAAGTTTTGATTCCACATAATTATCATTGTCACAATAAGTAACACCTCAATTCTCCATTATGTATAATTGTGCTTTCATTTGTGATCATAATGATCTGAATTTTCTTAAGTAATGTATACTGACCGATTAATACAATCAATCAATGGAAACATGCACTCACAATACTGCACCAAAAAAATTGAATGCATATATCTCAAAAGGGGATGAGATTTTTAAATATTTTATGATGGCACTAAGAAGCACTAACCAGCGCCATTGACATTTTCAATATATTTGGTAAACTCCAGCATAGTGTGAACTTGGCACCAATAAAATTGAACGCATATATCTCTAAGGGGGATGAAATTTTGAAATAATTTATGATGGCACTAAGAAGCACTAACGAAGCACTAACAAACGATATTATTGTTTTCAATTTATTTGAAAAACTCCGGGATAGTGTGAACTTGGCACCAATAAAATTGAGCGCATATATCTCAAAAGGGGATGAGATTTTGAAATAATTTATGATGGCACTAAGAAGCACTAACGAAGCACTAACCAACGATATTATGATTTTCAATTTATTTGACAAACTCCGGGATAGTGTGAACTTGGCACAAAAAGAATCAAAAGTGAATTATGACGTCATATGAATGTATGCTATAAAATTTTTGAAGGCACTAAAGAGCACTAACGAAGCACTAACTTTTCGCATATATTTCGTCGTTAGTGCTTCACATCTGTTCGCCAACTTCACGCACCTTGTGTAATGGCTTATGTTTGCAAAATCAAGATAAAATAGCTGTTCTCAGCTTGCAAGAACATACAAAATGCTGATTTTAAGTTTAAAACTGTCATATTCATGTTTCTGTCGTGTACAATAGCTAATGTTGGTGAAATCAACATGAAATTGCTGTTTTAAGCATGCAAAAGCATACAAAACACCTATTTCAAGTATTGAAACTGTCATATTCATGTATATGTCGTGTGTAGTGGCTTATGTTTGCAAAATCAAGATAAAATAGCTGTTTTCAGCTTGCAAAAACATACAAAATGCAGTTTTCAAGTATTTAAACTGTCATATTCATGTTTCTGTCGTGTAGAATAACTAATGTTGGTAACATCAAGATAAAATTGCTGTTTTAAGCATGTAAAAGCATACAAAACACAGTTCTCAAGTATTTAAACTGTCATATTCATGTATATGTCGTGTGTAATGGCTTGTGTTTGCAGAATAAAGATACAATAGCTGTTTTCAGCTTGCAAAAACATACAAAATGCTGTTTTTAAGTATTTAAACTGTCATATTCATGTTACTGTCGTGTATAATGGCAAATGTTGGTAAAATCAAGATAAAATTGTTGTTTTAAGCATACAAAAGCATACAAAACACCGTTTTCAAGTATTTAAACTGTCATATTCATGTATATGTCATGTGTAATGGCTTATGTTTGTAAACTCAAAATAAAATAGCTGTTTTCTGCTTGAAAAAACATACAAAATGCTGTTTTCAAGTATTTAAACTGTCATATTCATGTTTCTGTCATGTATAATAGCTAATGTTGGTGAAATCAAGATAAAATTGATGTTTTAAGCATGCAAAAGCATACAAAACACCGTTTCCAAGTATTTAAACTGTCATATTCATGTATATGTCGTGTGTAATGGCTTATGTTTGCAAAATCATGATAAAATAGCACTTTTTAGGTTGCAAAAACATACAAAACCGTGTTTTTAAGTATTTAAACTGTCATATTCATGTTTCTGGCCTGTATAATAGCTAATGTTGGTAAAATCAAGATAAAATTACTGTTTTAAGCATGCAAAAGCATACAAAACACCGTTCTCAAGTATTTAAACTGTCATATTTATGTATATATCGTGTGTAATGGCTTATGTTTTAAAAATCAAGATACAATAGCTGTTTTCTGCTTGCAAAACATACAAAATGCTGTTTGCAAGTATTTAAACTGTCATATTCATGTTACTGTCGTGTATAATGGCGAATGTTGGTGAAATCAAGATAAAATTGCTGTTTTAAGCATACAAAACACAGTTTTTTAAGTACTTAAACTGTCATGTGCATGTATATGTCGTGGATAATGGCTTTTGTTTGCAAAATCAAGATAAAATAGTTGTTTTCAGCTTGAAAAAACATACAAAATGCTGTTTTCAAGTAAATAAACTGTTATAATTATGTTTCTGGCGTGTATAATAGCTAATGTTGGTGAAATCAAGATAAAATTGCTGTTTTAAGCATGCAAAAGCATACAAAACACCGTTTTCAAATATTTAAACTGTCATGTTCATGTATATGTTGTGTGTAATGGCATTTGTTTGCAAAATCAAGATAAAATAGCTGTCTTCAGCTTGGAAAAACATACAAAATGCTGTTTTTAAATATTTAAACTGTCTTAATAATGTTTCTGTCGTGTATAATGGCTAATATTGGTAAAATCAAGATAAAATTGCTGTTTTAAGCATGCAAAAGCATCCAAAACACTGTTTTTAAGTATTTAAACTGTCATGTTCATGTATATGTTGTGTGTAATGGCATTTGTTTGCAAAATCAAGATAAAATAGCTGTCTTCAGCTTGGAAAAACATACAAAATGCTGTTTTCAAGTATTTAAACTGTCATATTCATGTTTCTGTCATGTATAATGGCTAATGTTGGTGAAATCAAGATAAAATTGCTGTTTTAAGCATGCAAAAGCATACAAAACACCGTTTTCAAATATTCAAACTGTCATATTCATGTATATGTCGTGTGTAATGGCTTATGTTTGCAAATTCAAGATAAAATAGCTCTTTTTAATTTGCAAAAACATACAAAACGCTGTTTTTAAGTTTAAAACTGTCATATTCATGTTTCTGTCGTGTATAATGGCTAATGTTGGTGAAATCAAGGTAAAATTGCTGTTTTAAGCATACAAAACACAGTTTTTTAAGTACTTAAACTGTCATGTTCATGTATATTTCGTGTGTTATGGCTTTTGTTTGCAAAATCAAGATAAAATAGTTGTTTTCAGCTTGAAAAAACATACAAAATGCTGTTTTCAAGTATTTAAACTGTCATATTCATGTTTCTGTCGTGTATAATGGCAAATGTTGGTGAAATCAAGATAAAATTGCTGTTTTAAGCAAGCAAAAGTATACAAAACACCGTTTTAAAGTATTTAAACTGTCATGTTCATGTATATGTCGTGTGTAATGGCTTTTATTTGCAAAATCAAGATAAAATAGCTGTTTTCAACTTGAAAAAACATACAAAATGCTGTTTTCAAGTATATAAACTGTCTTAATAATGTTTCTGTCGTGTATAATGACTAATGTTGGTGAAGTCAAGATAAAATTGCTGTTTTAAGCATGCAAAAGCATATAAAACAGCGTTTTCAAGTATTTAAACTGTCATATTCATGTATATTTCGTGTGTAATGGTTTATGTTTGCAAAATCAAGATAAAATAGCTGTTTTCAGCTTGCAAAAACATACAAAATGCTGTTTTCAAGTATTAAAACTGTCATATTCATGTTTCTGTCGTGTATAATGGCAAATGTTGGTGAAATCAAGATAAAATTGCTGTTTTAAGCATGCAAAAGCATACAAAACACCGTTTTCAAGTATTTAAACTGTCATGTTCATGTATATGTTGTGTGTAATGGCATTTGTTTGCAAAATCAAAATAAAATAGCTGTTTTCAGCTTGCAAAAACATACAAAATGCTGTTTTCAAGTATTTAAACTGTCATATTCATGTTTCTGTCGTATAGAATAACTAATGTTGGTAAAATCAAGATAAAATTGCTGTTTTAAGCATGCAAAAGCATACAAAACACAGTTTTCAAGTATTTAAACTGTAATATTCATGTACATGTCGTTTGTAATGGCTTATGTTTGCAAAATCAAGATAAAATAGCTCTTTTTAGCTTGCAAAAACATACAAAACCGTGTTTTTAAGTTTTTAAACTGTCATATTCATGTTTCTGGCCTGTATAATAGCTAATGTTGGTAAAATCAAGATAAAATTACTGTTTTAAGCATGCAAAAGCATACAAAACACCGTTCTCAAGTATTTAAACTGTCATATTCATGTATATATCGTGTGTAATGGCTTATGTTTGAAAAATCAAGATACAATACCTGTTTTCTGCTTGCAAAAACATACAAAATGCTGTTTGCAAGTATTTAAACTGTCATATTCATGTTACTGTCGTGTATAATGGCTAATGTTGGTGAAATCAAGATAAAATTGCTGTTTTAAGCATACAAAACACAGTTTTTTAAGTACTTAAACTGTCATGTTCATGTATATGTCGTGTATAATGGCTTTTGTTTGCAAAATCAAGATAAAATAGTTGTTTTCAGCTTGAAAAAACATACAAAATGCTGTTTTCAAGTATTTAAACTGTCATATTTATGTTTCTGGCGTGTATAATAGCTAATGTTAGTGAAATCAAGATAAAATTGCTATTTTAAGCATGCAAAAGCATACAAAACAACGGTTTCAAGTAATTAAACTGTCATATTCATGTATATGTCGCGTGTAATGGCTTATGTTTGCAAAATCAAAATAAAATAGCTGTTTTCAGCTTGCAAATACATACAAAATGCTGTTTTCAAGTATTTAAACTGTCATATTCATATTTCTGGCGTGTATAATAGCTAATGTTGGTGAAATTAAGATAAAATTGCTCTTTTAAGCATGCAAAAGCATACAAAACATCGGTTTCAAGTAATTAAACTGTCATATTCATGTATATGTCGTGTGTAATGGCTTATGTTTGCAAAATCAAGATAAAATAGCTGTTCTCAGCTTGCAAGAACATACAAAATGCTGATTTTAAGTTTAAAACTGTCATATTCATGTTTCTGTCGTGTACAATAGCTAATGTTGGTGAAATCAACATTAAATTGCTGTTTTAAGCATGCAAAAGCATACAAAACACCGATTTCAAGTATTGAAACTGTCATATTCATGTATATGTCGTGTGTAGTGGCTTATGTTTGCAAAATCAAAATAAAATAGCTGTTTTCAGCTTGCAAAAACATACAAAATGCTGTTTTCAAGTATATAAACTGTCTTAATAATGTTTCTGTCGTGTATAATGACTAATGTTGGTGAAGTCAAGATAAAATTGCTGTTTTAAGCATGCAAAAGCATATAAAACACCGTTTTCAAGTATATAAACTGTCATATTTATGTATATGTCGTGTGTAATGGTTTATGTTTGCAAAATCAAGATAAAATAGCTGTTTTCAGTTTGCAAAAACATACAAAATGCTGTTTTCAAGTATTAAAACTGTCATATTCATGTTTCTGTTGTGTATAATGGCAAATGTTGGAAAAATCATGATAAAATTGCTGTTTTAAGCATGCAAAAGCATACAAAATGCTGTTTTCAAGTATTTAAACTGTCATATTCATGTTTCTGTCATGTATAATAGCTAATGTTGGTGAAATCAAGATAAAATTGCTGTTTTAAGCATGCAAAAGCATAAAAAACACGGTTTTCAAGTATTTAAACTGTCATATTCATGTATATGTCGTGTGTAATGGCTTATGCTTGCAAATTCAAGATAAAATAGCTCTTTTTAACTTGCAAAAACATACAAAACGCTGTTTTTAAGTATTTAAACTGTCATATTCATGTTTCTGGCCTGAATAATAGCTAATGTTGGTAAAATCAAGATAAAAATACAGTTTTAAGCATGCAAAAGCATACAAAACACCATTCTCAAGTATTTAAACTGTCATATTCATGTATATATCGTGTGTAATGGCTAATGTTTGCAAAACCAAGATACAATAGCTGTTTTCTGCTTGCAAAAACATACAAAATGCTGTTTTCAAGTATTTAAACTGTCATATTCATGTTTCTGTCGTGTATAATGGCTAATGTTGGTGAAATCAAGATAAAATTGCTGTTTTAAGCATACAAAACACAGTTTTTTAAGTACATAAACTGTCATGTTCATGTATATGTCGTGTGTTATGGCTTTTGTTTGCAAAACCAAGATAAAATAGTTGTTTTCAGCTTGAAAAAAACATACAAAATGCTGATTTTAAGTTTAAAACTGTCATATTCATGTTTCTGTCGTGTACAATAGCTAATGTTGGTGAAATCAACATGAAATTGCTGTTTTAAGCATGCAAAAACATACAAAACACCGATTTCAAGTATTGAAACTGTCATATTCATGTATATGTCGTGTGTAATGGCTTATGTTTGCAAAATCAAGATCAAATAGCTGTTTCCAGCTTGCAAAAACATACAAAATTCTGTTTTCAAGTATTATAACTGTCATATTCATGTTTCGGTCGTGTATAATGGCAAATGTTGGTGAAATCAAGATAAAATTGCTGTTTTAAGAATGCAAAAGCATACAATACACCGTTTTCAAGTATTTAAACAGTCATATTTATGTATATGTCGTGTATAATGGCTTATGTTTGTAAAATCAAGATAAAATAGCTGTTTTCTGCTTGAAAAAACATATAAAATGCTGTTTTCAAGTAATTTAACTGTCATATTCATGTTTCTATCGTGTATAATTGCTAATGTTGGTGAAATTAAGATAAAATTGTTGTTTTAAGCATGCAAAAGCATACAAAACACGGTTTTCAAGTAATTAAACTGTCATATTCATTTACATGTCGTGTGTAATGGCTTTTGTTTGCAAAATCAAGATAAAATATCTGTTTTAAGCTTGCAAAAACATACAAAATGCTGTTTTCAAGTACTTAAACTGTCTTAATAATGTTTCTGTCGTGTATAATGGCTAATGTTGGTGAAATTAAGATAAAATTGCTGTTTTAAGCATGCAAAAGCATACAAAACACCGTTTTCAAGTATTAAACTGTCATGTTCATGTATATATCGTGTGTAATGGCATTTGTTTGCAAAATAAAGATAAAATAGCTGTTTTCAGCTTGAAAAAACATACAAAATGCTGTTTTCAAGTATTATAATTGTCATATTCATGTTTCTATCGTGTATAATGGCAAATGTTGGTGAAATCAAGATAAAATTGCTATTTTAAGCATGCAAAAGCAAACAAAACACCGTTTTCAAGTATTTAAACTGTCATTTTCATGTATATGTCGTGTGTAGTGGCTTATATTTGTAAAATCAAGATGAAATAGATGTTTTCTACTTGCAAAAACCTACAAAATGCTGTTTTCAAGTATTTAAACTGTCATATTCATGTTTTTGTCGTGTATAATGGATAATGTTGGTGAAATCAAGATAAAATTGCTGTTTTAAGCATGCAAAAGCATACAAAACACCGGTTTCAAGTATTTAAACTGTCATATTCATGTATATAAAATAAAATAAATAAATAAATATATCATCACGCGTTTTACCCATTAAGGGTGTGGCACTCTGCTTACGCAGATCTCGGTAAGTGATATATATTTGCGTATGAAGTGCGGTTACCAGCCGTCAAGTCATAGCCCCCAAAGTTGTTAATGGAGGGGGAACCACTGGGGTAAATTTAAATTGGCAACTGTCGGTACTGGGATTCGAACTCAGGATGTCACGATCTACAGTCCGATACGTTACCACTGAGCTATTTATTTTCATGTATATGTCGTGTGTAATGGCTTATGTTTGCAAAATCAAGATAAAATAGCTGTTTTCAGCTTGCAAAAACATACAAAATGCTGTTTTCAAGTATTTAAACTGCCATATTCATGTTTCTGTTGTGTATAATGGCTTATGTTGGTGAAATCAAGATAAAATTGCTGTTCTAAGCATGCAAAAGCACACAAAACGCCAAATTTAAGTATTTAAACTGTCATATTCATGTATATGTCAAGTGTAATGGTTTATGTTTGCAAAATCAAGATAAAATAGCTGTTTTCAGTTTGCAAAAACATGCAAAATTCTGTTTTCAAGTATTTAAACTGTCATATTCATGTTTCTGTTGTGTATAATGGCTAATGTTTGTGAAATCAAGATAAAATTGCTGTATTAAGCATGCAAAAGCACACAAAACGCCAAATTCAAGTATATAATCTGTCATATTCATGTATATGTCGTGTGTAATTTCTTATGTTTGCAAAATCAAGATCAAATAGCTGTTTCCAGCTTGCAAAAACATACAAAATTCTGTTTTCAAGTATTATAACTGTCATATTCATGTTTCGGTCGTGTATAATGGCAAATGTTGGTGAAATCAAGATAAAATTGCTGTTTTAAGAATGCAAAAGCATACAAAACACCGTTTTCAAGTATTTATCAGTCATATTTATGTATATGTCGTGTATAATGGCTTATGTTTGTAAAATCAAGATAAAATAGCTGTTTTCTGCTTGAAAAAACATATAAAATGCTGTTTTCAAGTAGTTTAACTGTCATATTCATGTTTCTGTCGTGTATAATTGCTAATGTTGGTGAAATTAAGATAAAATTGTTGTTTTAAGCATGCAAAAGCATACAAAACACGGTTTTCAAGTATTTAAACTGTCATATTCATTTACATGTAGTGTGTAATGGCTTTTGTTTGCAAAATCAAGATAAAATATCTGTTTTAAGCTTGCAAAAACATACAAAATGCTGTTTTCAAGTACTTAAACTGTCTTAATAATGTTTCTGTCGTATATAATGGCTAATGTTGGTGAAATTAAGATAAAATTGCTGTTTTAAGCATGCAAAAGCATACAAAACACCGTTTTCAAGTATTAAACTGTCATGTTCATGTATATATCGTGTGTAATGGCATTTGTTTGCAAAATAAAGATAAAATAGCTGTTTTCAGCTTGAAAAAACATACAAAATGCTGTTTTCAAGTATTATAATTGTCATATTCATGTTTCTATCGTGTATAATGGCAAATGTTGGTGAAATCAAGATAAAATTGCTGTTTTAAGCATGCAAAAGCAAAAAAAACACCGTTTTCAAGTATTTAAACTGTCATTTTCATGTATATGTCGTGTGTAGTGGCTTATATTTGTAAAATCAAGATGAAATAGATCTTTTCTACTTGCAAAAATATACAAAATGCTGTTTTCAAGTATTTAAACTGTCATAATTATGTTTCTGTCGTGTATAATGGATAATGTTGGTGAAATCAAGATAAAATTGCTGTTTTAAGCATGCAAAAGCATACAAAACACCGGTTTCAAGTATTTAAACTGTCATATTCATGTATATAAAATAAAATAAATAAATAAATATATCATCACGCGTTTTACCCATTAAGGGTGTAGCACTCTGCTTACGCAGATCTCGGTAAGTGATATATTTTTGCGTATGAAGTGCGGTTACCAGCCGTCAAGTCATAGCCCCCAAAGTTGTTAGTGGAGGGGGAACCACAGGGGTAATTTTAAATTGGCAACTGTCGGTACTGGGATTCGAACTCAGGATGTCACGATCTACAGTCCGATACGTTACCACTGAGCTATTTATTTTCATGTATATGTCGTGTGTAATGGCTTATGTTTGCAAAATCAAGATAAAATAGCTGTTTTCAGCTTGCAAAAACATACAAAATGCTGTTTTCAAGTATTTAAACTGCCATATTCATGTTTCTGTTGTGCATAATGGCTAATGTTGGTGAAATCAAGATAAAATTGCTGTTCTAAGCATGCAAAAGCACACAAAACGTCAAATTTAAGTATTTAAACTGTCATATTCATGTATATGTCATGTGTAATGGCTTATGTTTGCAAAATCAAGATAAAATAGCTGTTTTCAGCTTGCAAAAACATGCCAAATTCTGTTGTCAAGTATTTAAACTGTCATATTCATGTTTCTGTTGTGTATAATGGCTAATGTTTGTGAAATCAAGATAAAATTGCTGTATTAAGCATGCAAAAGCACACAAAACGCCAAATTCAAGTATATAAACTGTCATATTCATGTATATGTCATGTGTAATGGCTTATGTTTGCAAAATCAAGATAAAATAACTGTTTTCAGCTTGCAAAAACATACAAAATGCTGTTTTCAAGTATTTAAACTGTCATATTCACGTTTCTGTCGTGTATTATGGCTAATGTTGGTGAAATCAAGATAAAATTACTGTTTTAAGCATGCAAAAGCATACAAAACACCGTTTTCAAGTATTTAAACTGTCATATTCATGTATATGTTGTGAGTAATGGCTTATGTTTGCAAAATAAAGATGAAATAGCTGTTTTCAGCTTGCAAAAAAAAAACAAAATGCTGTTTTCAAGTATTTAAACTGTCATATTCATGTTTCTGTCGTGTATAATGGCAAATGTTGGTGAAATCAAGATAAAATTGCTGTTTTAAGCATGCAAAAGCATACAAAACACCGTTTTCAAGTATTTAAACTGTCATATTCAAGTTTCTGTCATGTATAATGGGTAATGTTGGTGAAATAAAGATAAAATTGCTGTTTTAAGGATGCAAAAGCATACAAAACACCGTTTTCAAGTAATTAAACTGTCATATTCATGTATATGTCGTGTGTAATGGCTTATGTTTGCAAAATCAAAATAAAATAGCTGTTTTCAGCTTGCAAAAACATACAAAATGCTGTTTTCAAATATTTAAACTGTCATATTCATGTTTCTGTCGTGTATAATGGCCAATGTTGGTGAAATCAAGATAAAATTGCTGTTTTAAGCATGCAAAAGCATACAAAACACCGTTTTCAAGTATTTAAACTGTCATATTCATGTATATGTCGTGTGCAGTGGCTTATATTTGTAAAATCAAGATGAAATAGAAGTTTTCTGCTTGCAAAAACATACAAAATGCTGTTTTCAAGTATTTAAACTGTCATATTCATGTTTCTGTCGTGTATAATAGATAATGTTGGTGAAATCAAGATAAAATTGCTGTTTTAAGCATGCAAAAGCATACAAAACATAGTTTTTTTAAGTATTTAAACTGTCTTGTTCATGTATATGTCGTGTGTAATGGCATTTGTTTGCAAAATAAAGATAAAATTGCTGTTTTCAGCTTGAAAAAACATACAAAATGCTGTTTTCAAGTATTATAATTGTCATATTCATGTTTCTATCGTGTATAATGGCAAATGTTGGTGAAATCTAGATAAAATTGCTGTTTTAAGCATGCAAAAGCAAACAAAACACCGTTTTCAAGTATTTAAACTGTCATTTTCATGTATATGTCGTGTGTAGTGGCTTATATTTGTAAAATCAAGATGAAATAGATGTTTTCTACTTGCAAAAACATACAAAATGCTGTTTTAAAGTATTTAAACTGTCATATTCATGTTTCTGTCGTGTATAATGGATAATGTTGGTGAAATCAAGATAAAATTGCTGTTTTAAGCATGCAAAAGCATACAAAACACCGGTTTCAAGTATTTAAACTGTCATATTCATGTATATAAAATAAAATAAATAAATAAATACATCATCACGCGTTTTACCCATTAAGGGTGTGGCACTCTGCTTACGCAGATCTCGGTAAGTGATATATTTTTGCGTATGAAGTGCGGTTACCAGCCGTCAAGTCATAGCCCCCAAAGTTGTTAGTGGAGGGGGAACCACAGGGGTAAATTTAAATTGGCAACTGTCGGTACTGGGATTCGAACTGAGGATGTCACGATCCACAGTCCGATACGTTACCACTGAGCTATTTATTTTCATGTATATGTCGTGTGTAATGGCTTATGTTTGCAAAATCAAGATAAAATAGCTGTTTTCAGCTTGCAAAAACATGCAAAATGCTGTTTTCAAGTATTTAAACTATCATATTCATGTTTCTGTTGTGCATAATGGCTAATGTTTGTGAAATCAAGATAAAATTGCTGTTTTAAGCATGCAAAAGCACACAAAACGCCAAATTCAAGTATATAAACTGTCATACTCATGTATATGTCATGTGTAATGGCTTATGTTTGCAAAATCAAGATAAAATAGCTGTTTTCAGCTTGCAAAAACATACAAAATGCTGTTTTCAAGTATTTAAACTGTCATATTCAAGTTTCTATCGTGTATAATGGCTAATGTTGGTGAAATCAAGATAAAATGACTGTTTTAAGCATGCAAAAGCATACAAAACACCGTTTTCAAGTATTTAAACTGTCATATTCATGTATATGTCGTGAGTAATGGCTTATGTTTGCAAAATAAAGATGAAATAGCTGTTTTCAACTTGCAAAAAATAACAAAATGCTGTTTTCAAGTATTTAAACTGTCATATTCATGTTTCTGTTGTGTATAATGGCTAATGTTGGTGAAATCAAGATAAAATTGCTGTTTTAAGCATGCAAAAGCATACAAAACACCGTTTTAAAGTATATAAACTGTCATCGTAAATGTGCAGTCAAAGCGACTAGACGTATTTGTACCTGTGTGCACCAACAAGTCTGGTTTGCCAATAGTGTTTAACGCAAAGAAGAAATTAATAACATCGTAAAACAGAGTGTTCAAGAAGTTCTTAATAGCGACGAGTTTGTTAACAAATTAGAAGCTATTGTTAGTGCTAAATTTGAAAAAATATTAGACGAGAAACTTTTAATTCTCTCAAATGAGCTTAAAGACGTCAAAAAAGAACTGAGTAATATGAAAAAGGAGCTCTGTGAAAAAGATAAAGTGATTGATCAATTAGCCATGGAGAACGACAATCTGGAGCAATACAGCAGGCGTAACTGCCTGCCTGTGTTTGGTGTTCCTGAACCAGACAAAGAAGTCCCCGACAACACCGTTATTGAAATGTGTGCGAAATACCTGGACATCACCATCGATCCTACAGCCATCGACAGATGCCACAGACTTGGACAACGCCAAAAAGATAAGTGTCGTCCTCTTATTATTAAATTTGTGAGATATGGTGATCGTGCACGTGTCTTTTATAATTAGAGCGCGGATTATATGCAGGAAAATGTGACTGAAATATGCATGCAATATGCACTGAAATAAGGCCAAAATATGCCCAATATATGCGCGAAATAAAATAAATATGCAATATTTTTTAAATATATGCAAACATACAACTTTATTTTAACTTATATTAACATTAATTAGAAAAATAAATAACATTTTGTCATCTTGCACAAAAATATCACATGAAATAAACAAAATACCGTACATATAAATATAACTTAAGTAATATGAACTTTAAATTTAATTTAAAAATAAGGATCACATTTTGCATATTACATAACAGCTTATTTTTAACATTGTTTGATAAATTTATATAGTTATTTAATTAGCTTCTTTATTTTTTTCAAAACAATATACAATTGTATACTTTTCTAAAGTTTCTGGTTTGAAACTCTGTCTGCGATCACCTAATATATTTTTATAAACAGAGAAACTTCTTTCAACATCGCATGATGTTATTGGAGCATATTTAAATTTACACAATATATCTGGTGACAAATTTGAAAATAATTCAAAATTTCCATCTAAAATACTTCTTATATTGCTAATTTCCTTATAGCCGGGATTATTATTTAATACATCGTTAAATTTATTGTAGACTTTTTCTCCAATATCACCTGGAACGTCTTTTAATTTGTTTTTTAAATTTTCTACTATATCTAAAGATTCCGTTAGCATCAAACTCGTATTTTCTAGAGCTTTTATTGAATGACTTAAATCGGAATAATGACTTTTTATAAACGCTAATTGGTTGATTAATTCTTTTTCTTTGGTTTGAATCAGTTTCGTATAGTTATCAATAGACGATGCACTTTTAGAATCAAAACTTGTAATTATTCTTTTGATGTTTGAATAGTTATCCGAATGAAAAATTGCAGCATCCAACCAAGTGCCCCACCTGGTGAGGATAGGTTCAGGTGGTAATGGAAGATTGGGTAGTTGTTCCTTGTAAAATTGTACTCGCAGTGGAGCTTTCAGAAAAATTTTTTTCGTAAAGTTTATCAAATCATTTAGATCATGAAATAATTCTCTAACCTTCTCTGCAACTCGATTTATTCCATGAGCTAGACAGGTGACATGAATTAAATTCGGAAAAAATACTTTTAAATTTTGTGCTGCTTTTAACATATATTTTGCAGCGTCAGTTAGTAATAAAATTATTTTATCATATGGTACCGGATCTGGTAAAAACAGGTTAATTAAACTTTCATTAACAAATCTAGATATAGTAGCATTGTTTGTTTTGTCTAGAACTTTAACAGCGACCAAATATGGTTTTGATGGACAAGCTGCACTTAAAATGCCTACAATTAAATTTGCAATATACCGACCCATGACATCGGTAGTTTCGTCTACCGATATCCACAAATAATTGTTATTAACTTGATTTTTAATATTGGAAAAAGTATCCATAAAAATTTCGTTCATATATCGTTTTCTTAATAGCGACTCCGAAGGAATATTTTCAGTATTGCAATATTTTCCTAAAAAATTTCTGAATGCCGGATTATCCAGTTTTTTCAATGGTATATTCGCTTTAACCATCATATTACACAAATCACTGGGAAATGAATTTTGTGGTTTTTGTTTTCTTAAATTTATAACACAGGAATCAAGACTCTGTTGTCGTGCTTCTGGGTTTAAAGATTCTTTTCTTACATGTGCCGCTGTCTTTACATGCTGGTCTACTTGAAATTTCTTGTCAGCATTTATCTAATAATAACAAACTCGAATTAAAGATTAAAGATATGTACAAATAATAAAGCCAATACCTTTTTTTCACAAACTGTGCAGAACACAATATCGTTGTCCACATTGAGAAACTTATATTTTTTAACCCATTGTTTCAATTGTTGGGATCTCAGAGTGCCAAGTGATTTTGACATTTTAAAATAAAAATGTAAACATGCACACAACGCCAATATAACCAAAGAAACAATTGTGTAAATGACAGACCGTACATACAAGTCAGCTGATTACATAATTCAAAGTGCCTCTATACTTGAACTAAAATATAAATATTTACTGAGTCGGTATTGCAGGTTGACATATACAGAAAATGGCTTAGTATCGAAGTTAAGCGAATGTTGACGAAGTAGCCCGATTGGAAATGTAACACTTCATTTCAAATTTTAAAAGTCGAAATTATTATTTGAAAATCGTAAAATATGCAGAAATAATAAATATATGCAAAGAAATTCAAAATATGTAAAAAAATATTGATATATGCTAAATATGCAAAAAATTCAAACCATATATTGATTTAATTTTGTATGAAATGTGAACATTTGTAAAGAAAATACTAATATGCACAATAATACAATATATGCAAATGCATATAATCCGCGCTCTATTTATAATAAAAGTAAACTTAAAGGTTCACATATTACAATCCGGGAAGATCTCACACGAAAAAGACTAGAACTGTTAAATGAGTGCAAAAAGCGTTTTGGAATTAAGAATACATGGTCGATAGATGGTATAATTCATGTTATTATAAAAAATAAAATACATAAATTCTCCAACCCCAAGCAGTTAGAAAAGATACAATCTTAAATAAAATCAAAATTTATCTCCAATATCGTTTACCTACATGTTATTTCTTCCTATAATTTTAATTTAAGGTCGTTGAACTGCTTGTGCATTTGAAGGTCAATTGACTGTCCAGTTGACAATTGTATATTTTGCGTTGGGAGTTGTTGATTTTGTTTTGATTATTTATTTCTTAGTGGCAAACTAGTTTGTTGCCGCACTCTCGTACCTACACAGCTGATTGTACATTTTTGAATTTATTTCATACAGCTGCTTTAGATAAAATAATTATTATTTACTAGTTTTACTCTTTGTTGTAATGATTAATTTAGGTCATTTAAATATTAGATCCTTATGTAGTAGTTATAATGATTTGAAAGATTATTTATTAAACAATAATTATGACATATTAGCTTTAAGTGAGACATGGCTAAATGAAACTGATGACAGTAATCATTTTAATATTCCAAATTATGTGTTATTTAGAAATGATAGAGAAGGCAGGGGTGGCGGTGTTGCGCTTTACGTTAAAAATTATCTCGTTAAATATATAGTTTCATTGAATGAAGACTTAAGAACAAGTAGCTTGAATTTAGAGCAACTCTGGTTAACACTTAAGTTAAATAAAAAAACAATCGCATTAGGCGTTATTGTGACAAACCAGATTTGTCACCTTTCTTTTCTTCCTACAAAAATAAACATTTGTATAGGTTATAAACATTTTACATTTAAGCAACTAACTTACCTCAAAGTAATTACTGTATTGTAAATGTTTACTTTTATTATTGATGTTCATATTCAATTCCTATTGCCTCAACTCATGTAAATATGTTGGTACTTAGGTTAATTAATTAAGAAAAGAATCTGAAATTTAAATTGTCACATAAACACATTCACTTAACCACACTTTATGTCTACACGTCAAATCTGACAGTTACTTTATTGCGAAAGAAAGGTCGAACTTCCAAAATGCGGCCGTTTCCCAACAGATGGCTCGCGCTGTCTTTAATTACCTCTCGAGTACACTTACCAATGCCGAATTAATAACTCGGCATAAAAGGTACAAAAATAATGTCGAAAGACCAGAGTTCAATATTTAATAACTTGACTTGTCCGTCAGTTATTAAATATTATTTTCTCAAAAAGGTCGAAAGACCAGAGTTCAATATTTAATAACTTGACTTGTCCGTCAGTTATTAAATATTATTTTCTCAAAAAGGTCGAAAGACCAGAGTTCAATATTTAATAACTTGACTTGTCCGTCAGTTATTAAATAATATTTTTCTCAAATATGTCGAATACCGCGATAGTAGTATTGACCTGATTCAAGAAGCTCGACTTGCCTGTCAGTTTTTTTAATCATCTTTGTTCTCCAGATCATATTCGTCTAGACTTGCACTGTCAGACGAATTGTGAGTTTTTTTTTACACAAAGAAACAAAACAAGTCACCTACACATATTCGCGATTCACCTAGACTTGCACTGTCAGGTGAATCTCCTCTACATATCCAAGGTATTTCCTTACATCCTCACCATATTTCAGATTCACTGAAAAATGTACAAATAAATTTAAGCTAACCTTAAAATTGTAACTTACCTTTTTGAACAATAATAATCAATTTTATTTACCATTATTAAAACAAATGTCTTTATTTCACTAAAAACTCATTCACGGAGAGACCGGACCCTAGTCAGGATAGTTGATTTTACATTCACTCAGATTAGTTACAAATGGCGCCCGAAGAATCTACATAATCAGCTGTCAGTGAAGTTTTGTTCTATCATTGAGAAATCATCCGTTGGCAAATTCAAAACTCCCCAGACATAAGTTTTGTTGGCGGGAATTTTTAAATCTACAAAAAATTTAAATACTTACCTGCTGCTTTTCTCACATGTCACAATTTTAGTATTTTCATATCACAAAATGGCGCCCGAACAGGGACGCTAGTATTTTAGTATTTTATGTTTTATATTAGTATTTTTATTATTACAAATTGGCCCGCGAACAGGGACGCTAGTATTCTAGTATTCTAGTATTTTATGCTAGTATTTTATGGTAGTATTTTATATTTTACGTTAGCATTTTCTTATATTACAAATTGGCGCCCGAACAGGGACGCTAGTATTTCATGTTTTATGTTAATAAATTACAATTATTACAAAATGACGCCCGCGAACAGGGACTTGTGAAGGAGTTTTAGGAAAATAAAGACAACAGTTTATTTTATTCTTATCAAAGTACAAATTTGCACATAATGGCTCCTAAGAACCGTAAAAATAAAAGAAATTCCAAAAACAATAACACAGATATTTCACCTGAAAAATACATATTTATACAAACACTTACAAAAACTGAATTAAACCAAGAATTACGAAAGTTTCAATTATCAACGACGGGAACTTTGGCTGAACAACAAGACAGATTATAATTGTTTTTCTGAAAATGGGGATTCAACATAAGTGCACTCCTCCATATACTCCACAAGCAAGCCCTGTGGAAAGAGTGAATCGCACATTGAAGCCCATGATCAGTTCTGCGATGGAAATCATAAGAAATGGGACGAAGAACTGTTCAATTTTAGACTCGCCCTCAACTCCAGTCAGCACTGGGTTCACTCCGGCTCTGCTGAACCTAGGGAAAGAGTTAAAAATTACCCAAAACAAAATATAATGGTCACCAGGAGTTGACAAACATCAATTTGACTCACCACGATGTTGCACGAAGGAAATCCCAAGTTGAGAAACTCCAGGAAGTTCAAGAGTTGGTCAAAATCAATTTGGCCCGCGCTGTCACCTCGCAGGCGTATCACTACATTCTCCGAAGAAGACCACTAGAGTTCAAAGTGGGCCAAAAGTCTGGCGACGAGAACATCCACTGTCATCAGCAGTCCAAGGATTCACCGCCAAACTAGCTCCAAAATATTCCGGTCCCTACGAGATAGTAAAAAAAACCATCAACACCAACTCCCTCCACCAAGCCAAAGGACATCCCCGAACCAAGCTCCAAGAATCCTATTGTCCCACCTGAGAGCCATGTAGACTCTATTCCGGCAATCCCGCCGAAATCGATCGCCCCAGGAGGCCTTAAAACGGCCACCGACGCGGCCACCACGGCCGGGACACACTCCAAGAGTCACAATTAGTAGGCCACTGCTGCCTACATCCCCGCTCCTCCCGAGCCCAGTTCCAGTCCATTCCCCTATCCACCTGGAGGTACCGATTGCTCCGTTGGCCACATTCCTCCAGCGGTACCGGCCCGCCAACCTGCCTCCAGGATCATCATTTCCCGTGCGCCGCCGGGGACGCTATTTTTCCCTCCCCGCTGAACTAGACAGCTTTTTGTGAGTAGTGAAGTGAAGTTAAATAATTCGTGTTTTGTTTTTGTTTGTTTTCTGTTTTTTGTGCAGAAAAAAAAAATAAGCTGCCCTTATTTTTTTTTTCTGAGGAAGAAGGGAGGGGGTGTGACAAACCAGATTTGTCACCTTTCTTTTCTTCCTACAAAAATAAACATTTGTATAGGTTATAAACATTTTACATTTAAGCAACTAACTTACCTCAAAGTAATTACTGTATTGTAAATGTTTACTTTTATTATTGATGTTCATATTCAATTCCTATTGCCTCAACTCATGTAAATATGTTGGTACTTAGGTTAATTAATTAAGAAAAGAATCTGAAATTTAAATTGTCACATAAACACATTCACTTAACCACACTTTATGTCTACACGTCAAATCTGACAGTTACTTTATTGCGAAAGAAAGGTCGAACTTCCAAAATGCGGCCGTTTCCCAACAGATGGCTCGCGCTGTCTTTAATTACCTCTCGAGTACACTTACCAATGCCGAATTAATAACTCGGCATAAAAGGTACAAAAATAATGTCGAAAGACCAGAGTTCAATATTTAATAACTTGACTTGTCCGTCAGTTATTAAATATTATTTTCTCAAAAAGGTCGAAAGACCAGAGTTCAATATTTAATAACTTGACTTGTCCGTCAGTTATTAAATATTATTTTCTCAAAAAGGTCGAAAGACCAGAGTTCAATATTTAATAACTTGACTTGTCCGTCAGTTATTAAATAATATTTTTCTCAAATATGTCGAATACCGCGATAGTAGTATTGACCTGATTCAAGAAGCTCGACTTGCCTGTCAGTTTTTTAATCATCTTTGTTCTCCAGATCATATTCGTCTAGACTTGCACTGTCAGACGAATTGTGAGTTTTTTTTTACACAAAGAAACAAAACAAGTCACCTACACATATTCGCGATTCACCTAGACTTGCACTGTCAGGTGAATCTCCTCTACATATCCAAGGTATTTCCTTACATCCTCACCATATTTCAGATTCACTGAAAAATGTACAAATAAATTTAAGCTAACCTTAAAATTGTAACTTACCTTTTTGAACAATAATAATCAATTTTATTTACCATTATTAAAACAAATGTCTTTATTTCACTAAAAACTCATTCACGGAGAGACCGGACCCTAGTCAGGATAGTTGATTTTACATTCACTCAGATTAGTTACAAATGGCGCCCGAAGAATCTACATAATCAGCTGTCAGTGAAGTTTTGTTCTATCATTGAGAAATCATCCGTTGGCAAATTCAAAACTCCCCAGACATAAGTTTTGTTGGCGGGAATTTTTAAATCTACAAAAAATTTAAATACTTACCTGCTGCTTTTCTCACATGTCACAATTTTAGTATTTTCATATCACAAAATGGCGCCCGAACAGGGACGCTAGTATTTTAGTATTTTATGTTTTATATTAGTATTTTTATTATTACAAATTGGCCCGCGAACAGGGACGCTAGTATTCTAGTATTCTAGTATTTTATGCTAGTATTTTATGGTAGTATTTTATATTTTACGTTAGCATTTTCTTATATTACATTATATATAGACCACCTTTAGGAAACGTACAACAATTTACTGATGATTTAGAAAACGCTCTTAGCTTTATTTATCCGACTGTAGATTTTGTTTTATGTGTTGGGGATGTAAATATCAATATGTTAAATCCAACCAGTAACTCAACAATTTTATTTTCTTCCTTATGTTCTGAATTTAACCTCAATCAAATTATTTCGGAACCCACAAGAATTACTAATATCTCTGAAACTTTAATTGATGTAATCTTAACATCTGAGGACACTCTTTGCACGAATGTTGGATTGGTGGACATGCATAATATTACTGATCATCGGCTTATTTTTTGCAACCTCAACTTAGAACATGATATAAATCCTCCTAAGACTCTATTTAAACGTGATTTTAGAAATGTGAATCTGCAAGAACTTCAATTTCTTCTCAGTTCTATTGACTGGCATTATTTTTATAAAATAGCAGATATAAATAATAAAGTCGAATTCTTTAATTCACATGTTCTAGCAGTTTTTGATGTGGTTATTCCAATTAAACAACTTGTTGTTCGCAAACCTCATTTGCCTTGGATTACTGATGTCGTCAAAACCATGATTAAATTTAGAAACAATGCTCTTGCTGATTATCGAAGGACTAAATCTGTAGCTAAATGGAATTTATATAAAACACTCAGAAATGAAGTAACAAGTGCTATTCGTCGCGAAAAGAAAGCATACTTTGAATATAGAGTAAATAAAAATCGTTCAAACCTGTGGAGCACTTTGAAAGAATTTAATATTAGTACGACCGTTAATACTGCTCTTCCAAGTAGTATAAATGATCCTAATACTTTGAATAATTTCTTTGTTAATGTTAGTAGTAACACACAATGTTGTCCTGATTTATTGCAATTTTATAATAACAACTTCTTACACGACAACTCTAAATTTTCATTTAAACTTGTATCTGAGAATGTCATAATTCAAGTCTTTTCTACCATTTCATCTAATTCTCTTGGAATAGACGGAATTAATCTTCAAATGTTAAAATTAGTCATCACACAGTTAGTCCCTCAAATAACTCATATAATCAATACATGTCTATTACAGGGCGTTGTACCTGATTTATGGAAAGAAGCAAAAGTCATACCCCTTCCTAAATGTAAAAACCCAACCGGTCTCAATGACTTAAGACCCATCAGTATTTTACCAACTATGTCGAAGATTTTAGAGAAGATTGTCTTCAATCAGGTCTATGAGTATATCACGGAACATAATATACTCCCAAGTATTCAATCTGGCTTTCGCAAGGGCTACAGTACGAGTACAGCACTTCATAAAATAACTGATGACATTATGGGTTATGTAGACAGTAATAAATTAGTATATCTTGTCCTTTTAGATTTCAGCAAGGCATTTGACACAGTCGACCATGAGATGTTACTTGCAAAGTTAAAACACATTGGTTTTGATGATATAACTTTAAATTTCTTTGCTAACTATCTCAGTAATCGAAAACAGCTCGTTACAGTGAACAACAAAGATTCAGATCTAATTAATATATCGAAGGGCGTTCCACAAGGGTCTATCTGTGGCCCTTTACTGTTTTCTATTTATACATTTGATCTCTTTAAAGCAGTCACTAAGAGTAAAATACACGTTTATGCTGACGATACGCAATTGTATCTTCCTTTCAACTTAAGTGAGCTTAGTCGATCTTTGAAGGACATAAATGATGATCTAAAACAATTAGCTGACTACGCTCGTGCTAATAGCCTTACACTGAATGAAAAAAAATGTTCAGTTATGTTGTTCGGTAATAAATCAGCGAGAAATTATCTCATGAATCAGAACAAAATTGTTATTATGCTTAACAACTTCAAATTACCTGTCACCCGATCATGCAAAAACCTAGGATTGATACTTGACTCAGAATTACGCTTTACTGAATATGTTAAATTACTAATTCGTAAAGCCTACTTGGCACTTAAAAACCTATTTATGAATAGATTTGTTCTATCCAAAAAATATAAGATTATATTAGTAAACAGTCTCGTACTTTCTGTATTTGACTATTGTGATACTATTTATGGACCATGTATCAAAGTCACAGACACAATGAGAATACAGAGAGTACAAAACTGTTGCATACGATTTATTTTTGGAATAAGGAAACGAGAAAGTATCAGTCCATATATTAAAGAATTGAGATGGCTAAACATGCATGAGCGTAGATCTTTTCATTATGCTTGTTTATTACATCGCACTATTCAGCAAAAGAAGCCTTTCTATCTTTATGAAAAAATTTCTCTCCGAAGTAATTTGCATTGTCGCAATCTTAGAGCAAAGTTCGAGTTACATATTCCTACTCACAGAACCAGTCTATTTCAACGTTCGTTCTCCTATGTGGGACCGTCTATATATAATCAATTGCCTAATTATTTAAAAAGCGTCAACATTGCTAAATTCGCCACTCATCTCAAAAAATTAATGATTGAAAAATGTCTTATTATTGTTTAAATTAAAATTTATGTTAGTTTATGTATATAAATAATATGTACTGATCTTTATCTGTATTGATTTAATCTTTATCTCTGTTAATCTAATTCAAGCTGTATTTTTTTGATGTATTACTGAAAAGGTTATGTGTAAGAACAGCTTTAAGCTGAACAATTTGCCAAATAAAATGGTTTTTTTTATTATTATATTCATGTATATGTCGTGTGTAGTGGCTTATGTTTGTAAAATCAAGATAAAATAGATGTTTTCTGTTTGCAAAAACATACAAAATGCTGTTTTCAAGTATTTAAACCGTCATATTCATGTTTCTGTCGTGTATAATGGCTAATGTTGGTGAAATCAAGATAAAATTGCTGTTTTAAGCATGCAAAAGCATACAAAATACGGTTTTCAAGTATATAAACTGTCATGTTCAGGTATATGTTGTGTGTAATGGCATTTGTTTGCAAAATCAAGATAAAATAGCTGTTTTCAGCTTGCAAAAACTTACAAAATGCTGTTTTCAAGTATATAAACTGCCATATTCATGTTTCTGTGGTGTATAATGGCAAATGTTGGTCAAATAAAGATAAAATTACTATTTTAAGCATGCAAAAGCATACAAAATGCTGTTTTCAAGTATAATAACTGTCATATTAATGTGTCTGTCGTGTATAATGGCAAATGTTGGTGAAATCAAGATAAAATTGCTGTTTTAAGCATGCAAAAGCATACAAAACACCAATTTCAAGTATTTAAACTGTCATATTCATTTACATGTCGTGTGTAATGGCTTTTGTTTGCAAAATCAAGATAAAATATCTGTCTTAAGCTTGCAAAAACATACAAAATGCTGTTTTCAAGTACTTAAACTGTCTTAATAATGTTTCTGTCGTGTATAATGGCTAATGTTGGTGAAATCAAGATAAAATTGCTGTTTTAAGCATGCAAAAGCATACAAAACACCGTTTTTAAGTATTAAACTGTCATGTTCATGTATATGTCGTGTGTAATGGCATTTGTTTGCAAAATAAGGATAAAATAGCTGTTTTCAGCTTAAAAAAACATACAAAATGCTGTTTTCAAGTATTATAATTGACATATTCATGTTTCTGTCGTGTATAATGGCAAATGTTGGCAAAATCAAGATAAAATTGCTGTTTTAAGCATGCAAAAGCATACAATACACCGTTTTTAAATATTTAAACTGTTATATTCAAGTTTCTGTCATGTATAATGGCTAATGTTGGTGAAAAAAAGATACAATTGCTGTTTTAAGGATGCAAAAGCATACAAGACACCGGTTTCAAGTAATTAAACTGTCATATTCATGTATATGTCGTGTGTAAAGGCTTATGTTTGCAAAATCAAAATAAAATAGCTGTTTTCAGCTTGCAAAAACATACAAAATGCTGTTTTTAAATATTTAAACTGTCATATTCATGTTTCTGTCGTGTATAATGTCCAATTTTAGTGAAATCAAGATAAAATTGCTGTTTTAAGCATGCAAAAGCATAAAAAACAATGTTTTCAATGTTTTTAAACTGTCATATTCATGTATATGTCGTAAGTAATGGTTTATGTTTGTAAAATCAAGATAAAATAGCTGTTTTCAGTTTGCAAAAACATACAAAATGCTGTTTTCAAGTATATAAACTGCCATATTCATGTTTCTGCCGTGTATAATGGCAAATGTTGGTAAAATCAAGATAAAATTGCTGTTTTAAGCATGCAAAAGCATACAAAATGCTGTTTTCAAGTATAATAACTGTCATATTCATGTTTCTGTCGTGTATAATGGCAAATGTTGGTGAAATCAAGATAAAATTGCTGTTTTAAGCATGCAAAAGCAAACAAAACACAGTTTTCAAGTATTTAAACTGTCATATTCATGTATATGTCGTGTGTAGTGGCTTATATTTGTAAAATCAAGATAAAATAGATGTTTTTTACTTTCAAAAACATACAAAATGCTGTTTTCAATTATTTAAACAGTCATATTCATGTTTCTGTCGTGTATAATGGATAATGTTGGTGAAATCAAGATAAAATTGCTGTTTTAAGCATGCAAAAGCATACAAAACATAGTTTTTTAAGTATTTAAACTGTCATGTTCATGTATATGTCGTGTGTAATGACTTTTGTTTGCAAAATCAAGATAAAGTAGTTGTTTACAGCTTGAAAAAATATACAAAATGCTGTTTTCAAGCATTTAAATTGTCATATTCATGTTTCTGGCATATATAATAGATAATGTTGGTAAAATCAAGATTAAATTGCTGTTTTAAGCATGCAAAAGCATACAAAACACCGTTTTCAAATATTTTAAGTGTCATATCCATGTATATGTCGTGTGTAATGGCTTATATTTGCAAAATCAAGATAAAATAGCTGTTTGCAGCTTGCAGAAACATACAAAATGCTGCTTTCAAGTATATAAACTATCATATTAATGTTTCTGTCATGTATAATGGCTAATGTTGGTGAAATCAAGATAAAATTGCTGTTAAAAGCATGCAAAAGCAAACAAAACATTGTTTTCAAGTTTATAAACTGTCATATTCATGTATATGTCGTGTTTAATGGCTTAAGTTTGCAAAATTAAGATAAAATAGCTGTTTTCAGCTTGCAAAAACATACAAAATGCTGTTTTCAAGTATTTAAACTGTCATGTTTATGTTTCTGTCGTGTATATTGGCTAATGTTGGTGAAATCAAGATAAAATTGCTGTTTTAAGCATGCAAAGCATACACAACATCGTTTTCAAGTATATAAACACTCATATTCATGTATATGTCATGTGTAATGGCTTATGTTTGCAAAATCAAGATAAAATAGCTGTTTTCAACTTGCAAAAACATACAAAATGCTGTTTTCAAGTATTTAAACTGTCATATTCATGTATATGTTATGTTTAACGGCGTATGTTTGCAAAATCAAGATAAAATTACTGTTTTCAGCTTGCAAAAACATACAAAATGCTGTTTTCAAGTATTTAAACTGTCATTTTCATGTTTCTGTCGTATATAATGGCTAGTGTTGCTGAAATCAAGATAATATTGCTGTTTTAAGCAAGCAAAAGCATACAAAACACCGTTTTCAAATATTTTAACTGTCATACTCATGTATATGTCGTGTGTAATGGCTTATGTTTGCAAAATCAAGATAAAATAGCTGTTTTCAGCTTGCAAAAACATACATAATGCTGCTTTCAAGTATATAAACTGTCATATTCATGTTTCTGTCGTGTATAATGGCTAATGTTGGTGAAATCAAGATAAAATTGCTGTTATAATCATGCAAAAGCAATCAAAACACCGTTTTCAAGTATATAAACTGTCATATTCATGTATATGTCGTGTTTAATGGCTTATGTTTGCAAAATCAAGATTAAATAGCTGTTTTAAGCTTGCAAAAACACACAAAATGCTGTTTTCAAGTATTTAATCTGTCATGTTCATGTTTCTGTCGTATATATTGGCTTATGTTAGTGAAATCAAGATAAAATTTCCGGTTTAAGCATGCAAAAGCATACATAACATCGTTTTCAAGTATTTAAACTGTCATATTCATGTATATGTTATGTTTAACGGCGTATGTTTGCAAAATCAAGATAAAATTACTGTTTTCAGCTTGCAAAAACATACAAAATGCTGTTTTTAAGTATTTAAACTGTCTTATTCATGTTTCTGTCGTGTATAACGTCTAATGTTGCTGAAATCAGGATAAAATTGCTGTTTTAAGAATGCAAATGCATACAAAACACCGTTTTCAAGTATTTAAACTGTCATATTCATGTATATGTCGTGTGTAATGGCTTATGTTTGCAAAATCAAGATAAACTAGCTGTTTTCAGCATGCAAAAACATACAAAATGCTGTTCTCAGGTATTAAAGCTGTCATATTCATGTTTCTGTCGTGTATAATAGCTAATGTTGGTGAATCAACATAAAATTGCTTTTATAAGCATGAAAAAGCATACAAAACACCGTTTTCAAGTATTTAAACTGTCATATTCATGAATATGTCGTGAGTAATGGCTTATGTTTGCAAAATCAAGATAAAATAGCTGTTTTCAGCTTGCAAAAACATACAAAATGCTGTTTTCAAGTATTTAAACTGTCATATTCTTGTTTCTGTCGTGTATAATGGCTAATGTTGGTAAAATCAAGATAAAATTGCTGTTTTAAGCATGCAAAAGCATACAAAACACAGTTTTCAAGTATATAAACTGTCCTATTCATGTATATGTCGTATGTTATGGCTTATGTTTGCAAAATCAAGATAAAATAGCTGTTTTCAGCTTGCAAAAACATACAAAATGCTGTTTTCAAGTATTTAAATTGTCATATTCATGTATATGTCGTGTGTAATGGCTTATGTTTGCAAAATCAAGATAAAATAGTTGTTTTCAGCTTGCAAAAACATACAAAATGCTGTTTTCAAGTATTTAAACTGTCATATTCATGTTTCTGTCGTGTATAATGGCTAATGTTGGTGAAATCAAGATAAAATTGCTGTTTTAAGCATGCAAAAGCATACAAAACACAGTTTTGCACATGTTTGCAAAATCAAGATAAAATAGCTGTTTCAGCTTGCAAAAACATACAAAATGCTGTTGTCGAGTATTTAAACTGTCATATTCATGTATATGTCGTGTGTAATGGCTTATGTTTGCAAAATCAAGATAAAATAGCTGTGTTCAGCTTGTAAAAACATACAAAATGCTGTTGTCGAGTATTTAAACTGTCATATTCATGTATATGTCGTGTGTAATGGCTTATGTTTGCAAAATCAAGATAAAATAGTTGTTTTCAGCTTGCAAAAACATACAAAATGCTGTTTTCAAGTATTTAAACTGTCATATTCATGTTTCTGTCGTGTATAATGGCTAATGTTGGTGAAATCAAGATAAAATTGCTGTTTTAAGCATGCAAAAGCATACAAAACACAGTTTTGCACATGTTTGCAAAATCAAGATAAAATAGCTGTTTCAGCTTGCAAAAACATACAAAATGCTGTTTTCAAGTATTTAATCTGTCATATCCATATTTCTGTTGTGTATAATGGGAAATGATGATGAAATCAAGATAAAATTGCTGTTTTAAGCATGCAAAAGCATACAAAACGCCGTTTTCAAGTATTTAAACTGTCATTTTCATGTATATGTCGTGTGTAATGACTTATGTTTGCAAAATCAAGATAAAATAGCTGTTTTTAGTTTAAAAAAACATACAAAATGCTGTTTTCAAGTACTTAAACTGTCATATTCATGTGTATGTCGTGTGTAATGGCGTATGTTTGCAAAATCAAGATAAATTTGCTGTTTTAAGCATGCAAAATCATACAAAACGCCGTTTTCAAGTATTTAAACTGTCATATGAATGTTTCTGTCGTGTATAATGCTAATGTTGGTGAAATCAAGATAAAATTGCTGTTTTAAACATGCAAAAGCATACAAAACACCGTTTTCAAGTATATAAACACTCATATTCATGTATATGTCATGTGTAATGGCTTATGTTTGCAAAATCAAGATAAAATAGCTGTTTTCAGCTTGCAAAAACATACAAAATGCTGTTTTCAAGTATTTAAACTGCAATATTCATGTATGTGTCATGTGTAACGGCGTATGTTTGCAAAATCAAGATAAAATTACTGTTTTCAGCTTGCAAAAACATACAAAATGCTGTTTTCAAGTATTTAAACTGTCATATTCATGTTTCTGTCGTGTATAACGGATAATGTTGTTGAAATCAAGATAAAATTGCTGTTTTAAGCATGCAAAAGCAAACAAAACACCGTTTTCAAGTATTTAAACAGTCATATTCATGTATATGTCATGTGAAATGGCTTATGTTTGCAAAATCAAGATAAAATAGCTGTTTTCAGCTTGCAAAAACATACAAAATGCTGTTTTCAAGTATTTAAACTGCCATATTCATGTATATGTCATGTGAAATAGCGTATGTTTGCAAAATCAAGATAAAATAGCTGTTTTCAGCTTACAAAACCGTTTTCAAGTATTTAAACTGTCATATTCATGTATATGTCGTGTGAAATGGCTTATGTTTGCAAAATCAAGATAAAATAGCTGTTTTCAGCTTACAAAACCGTTTTCAAGTATTTAAACTGTCATATTCATGTATATGTCGTGTGAAATGGCTTATGTTTGCAAAATCAAAATAAAATAGCTGTTTTTAGCTTGTAAAAACATAAAAAATGCTGTTTGTAAGTATTTAGACTATCATATTCATGTTTCTGTCGTGTATAATGGCTAATATTGGTAAAATCAAGATAAAATTGCTGTTTTAAGCTTGCAAAAGCATACAAAACACCGTTTTCAAGTATATAAACTGTCATATTCATGTATATGTCGTGTGTAATGGCGTATGTTTGCAAAATCAAGATAAAATAGCTGTTTTCAGCTTGCAAAAACATACAAAATGCTGTTTTCAAGTATTTAAACTGCCATATTCATGTATATGTCATGTGAAATGGCGTATGTTTGCAAACTCAAGATAAAATAGCTGTTTTTAGCTTGCAAAAACATACAAAATGCTGTTTTCAAGTATAAAACTGTCATATTCATGTTTCTGTAGTGTATAACGGCTAATGTTGGTGAAATTAATATAAAATTGCTGTTTTAATCATGCAAAAGCAAACAAAACACCGTTTTAAAGTATTTAAACTGTCATATTCATGTATATGTCGTGTGTAATGGCTTATGTTTGCAAAATCAAGATAAAATTGCTGTTTTAAGCATGCAAAAGCATACAAAACGCCGTTTTCAAGTATTTAAACTGTCATATGAATGTTTCTGTCATGTATAATGGCTAATGTTGGTGAAATCAAGATAAAATTGCTGTTTAAAACATGCAAAAGCATACAAAATACCGTTTTCAAGTATATAAACAGTCATATTCATGTATATGTCATGTGTAATGGCTTATGTTTGCAAAATCAAGATAAAATAGCTGTTTTCAACTTGCAAAAACATACAAAATGCTGTTTTCAAGTATTTAAACTGTGATATTCATGTATATGTCATGCGAAATGGCTTATGTTTGCAAAATCAAGATAAAATAGTTGTTTTCAGCTTGTAAAAACATACAAAATGCTGTTTGTAAGTATATAGACTGTCATATTCATGTTTCTGTCGTGTATAATGGGCAATATTGGTAAAATCAAGATAAAATTGCTGTTTTAAGCATGCAAAATCATACAAAACACCATTTTCAAGTATTTAAACTGTCATATTCATGTATATGTCGTGTGTAATGGCTTATGTTAGCAAAATCAAGATAAAATAGCTGTGTTCAGCTTGTAAAAACATACAAAATGCTGTTGTCGAGTATTTAAACTGTCATATTCATGTATATGTCGTGTGTAATGGCTTATGTTTGCAAAATCAAGATAAAATAGTTGTTTTCATCTTGCAAAAACATACAAAATGCTGTTTTCAAGTATTTAAACTGTCATATTCATGTTTCTGTCGTGTATAATGGCTAATGTTGGTGAAATCAAGATAAAATTGCTGTTTTAAGCATGCAAAAGCATACAAAACACAGTTTTGCACATGTTTGCAAAATCAAGATAAAATAGCTGTTTCAGCTTGCAAAAACATACAAAATGCTGTTTTCAAGTATTTAATCTGTCATATCCATATTTCTTTTGTGTATAATGGGAAATGATGATGAAATCAAGATAAAATTGCTGTTTTAAGCATGCAAAAGCATACAAAACGCCGTTTTCAAGTATTTAAACTGTCATATTCATGTATATGTCGTGTGTAATGACTTATGTTTGCAAAATCAAGATAAAATAGCTGTTTTTAGTTTGAAAAAACATACAAAATGCTGTTTTCAAGTACTTAAACTGTCATATTCATGCGTATGTCGTGTGTAATGGCGTATGTTTGCAAAATCAAGATAAAATTGCTGTTTTAAGCATGCAAAATCATACAAAACGCCGTTTTCAAGTATTTAAACTGTCATATGATGTTTCTGTCGTGTATAATGCTAATGTTGGTGAAATCAAGATAAAATTGCTGTTTTAAACATGCAAAAGCATACAAAACACCGTTTTTAAGTATATAAACACTCATATTCATGTATATGTCATGTGTAATGGCTTATGTTTGCAAAATCAAGATAAAATAGCTGTTTTCTGCTTGCAAAAACATACAAAATGCTGTTTTCAAGTATTTAAACTGCAATATTCATGTATGTGTCATGTGTAACGGCGTATGTTTGCAATATCTAGATAAAATTACTGTTCTCAGCTTGCAAAAACATACAAAATGCTGTTTTCAAGTATTTAAACTGTCATATTCATGTTTCTGTCGTGTATAACGGATAATGTTGTTGAAATCAAGATAAAATTGCTGTTTTAAGCATGCAAAAGCAAACAAAACACCGTTTTCAATGATTTAAACAGTCATATTCATGTATATGTCATGTGAAATGGCTTATGTTTGCAAAATCAAGATAAAATAGCTGTTTTCAGCTTGCAAAAACATACAAAATGCTGTTTTCAAGTATTTAAACTGCCATATTCATGTATATGTCATGTGAAATAGCGTATGTTTGCAAAATCAAGATAAAATAGCTGTTTTCAGCTTACAAAACCGTTTTCAAGTATTTAAACTGTCATATTCATGTATATGTCGTGTGAAATGGCTTATGTTTGCAAAATCAAGATAAAATAGCTGTTTTCAGCTTGTAAAAACATAAAAAATGCTGTTTGTAAGTATTTAGACTGTCATATTCATGTTTCTGTCGTGTATAATGGCTAATATTGGTAAAATTAAGATAAAATTGCTGTTTTAAGCATGCAAAAGCATACATAACACCGTTTTCAAGTATATAAACTTTCATATTCATGTATATGTCGTGTGTAATGGCGTATGTTTGCAAAATCAAGATAAAATAGCTGTTTTCAGCTTGCAAAAACATACAAAATGCTGTTTTCAAGTATTTAAACTGCCTTATTCATGTATATGTCATGTGAAATGGCGTATGTTTGCAAACTCAAGATAAAATAGCTGTTTTTAGCTTGCAAAAACATACAAAATGCTGTTTTCAAGTATAAAACTGTCATATTCATGTTTCTGTCGTGTATAACGGCTAATGTTGGTGAAATTTATATAAAATTGCTGTTTTAATCATGCAAAAGCAAACAAAACACCGTTTTCAAGTATTTAAACTGTCATATTCATGTATATGTCGTGTGTATTGGCTTATGTTTGCAAAATCAAGATAAAATTGCTGTTTTAAGCATGCAAAAGCATACAAAACGCCGTTTTCAAGTATTTAAACTGTCATATGAATGTTTCTGTCATGTATAATGGCTAATGTTGGTGAAATCAAGATAAAATTGCTGGTTTAAACATGCAAAAGCATACAAAATACCGTTTTCAAGTATATAAACAGTCATATTCATGTATATGTCATGTGTAATGGCTTATGTTTGCAAAATCAAGATAAAATAGCTGTTTTCAACTTGCAAAAACATACAAAATGCTGTTTTCAAGTATTTAAACTGTGATATTCATGTAAATGTCATGTGAAATGGATTATGTTTGCAAAATCAAGATAAAATAGTTGTTTTCAGCTTGTAAAAACATACAAAATGCTGTTTGTAAGTATATAGACTGTCATATTCATGTTTCTGTCGTGTATAATGGGCAATATTGGTAAAATCAAGATAAAATTGCTGTTTTAAGCATGCAAAATCATACAAAACACCATTTTCAAGTATTTAAACTGTCATATTCATGTATATGTCGTGTGTAATGGCTTATGTTAGCAAAATCAAGATAAAATAGCTGTGTTCAGCTTGTAAAAACATACAAAATGCTGTTGTCGAGTATTTAAACTGTCATATTCATGTATATGTCGTGTGTAATGGCTTATGTTTGCAAAATCAAGATAAAATAGTTGTTTTCAGCTTGCAAAAATATACAAAATGCTGTTTTCATGTATTTAAACTGTCATATTCATGTATATGTCATGTGTAATGGCGTATGTTTGCAAAATCAAGATAAAATAGCTGTTTTCAGCTTGCAAAAACATACAAAATGCTGTTTTAAAGTATTTAAACTGCCATATTCATACATATATGTCATGTGAAATGGCGTATGTTTGCAAAATCAAGATAAAATATCTGTTTTCAGTTTGCAAAAACATACAAAATGCTGTTTTCAAGTATTTAAACTAGTTAGTTAGTTAGTTAATTTATTTATTCATGCCTTTCGGCCTAGAATCTGTACAAATTTTTACATCTTATTTCTATGGTGATTACATTATATAAGTTAACTAAAAAAAAATAAACTATATTAAACGTTTCCTTCTTTCTAAAATTTTTCCATCCAGTCTTTTCCTGTTCCTAGGTCATTTAGTAAGTAAACTTCATCTCTTCTTTCTCTTTCCGTCTCTCTACAATAAAGTCTTAAATGTTCCAAAGATTCTTCTTCTCTGCCACATAATCTACATCTCTTTTCTTCTGCTGGCAATCCGTACATGTTACTTCTTTCCTCATTGCCGCATCTAAATCGAGCTATTGTAGTGACATTTATGACTTTTAATAAATATCTTGGAATCTGTAAAGTCTGTAAATTCTTGTATCGTGGGTTATATTTGGTTACTTGAATTTTGTTGAACTGTTCTTGTTTTTGTATGTCTCTGTCTCTGTTTGTCAATGTTTCTATTACAGTTTCTTCATTTTGTCTGTTTCTCTCTGTTTCTAAGACTGACAATCCATTTCTTTCATAATATGCTTTTCTAGTTATTCCCCATTTCGTGAGTTTGGATTTTTCTTCATTTGAACGTTTTATTGACTTCCAGCATTCCTGTAGTAAAGTGTTTTCCGAAACTCTTACTCTTTCCTCGTACTTAACGGCTCTCTTGCCTGTTTCTATTCTTAATTTATCTATTTTCATTTCTTCCAGGGCTATGTAGCAAGGAGTACATTTATCTAACCCCAATATCCATTTTATGTATCTGATTTGAATGTCTTCGATTATTTGTTTCTCTTCCCATCCGTATATCTCCGCACCATACATCAGAATACTTTTGACTATACTTTCGAACATCATCCACCTTACTCTAATATTCTTTTTAAATTTTCTTTCTCCGATACTCCATACTTGTTTTGTCGCTATTAATGCCTTTTTCTTTATTCTCTCCAGATATTTATTGTGATAATTATTTCTTTGGAATGTGAACCCTAGATATGTAAATTCTTTTACTTCTTTTATTTGTTGTCCGTCCCATTTAAATACTTCTTTTGTCTCTCTTCCTCCTCCTTTCTTGAATTTCATTACTTTTGACTTCTCTACATTGAGCGTTAGTTTTTTCCTTTTTAAATATTGTTGTATCGCCTAAACATTGCTTTCATTCCTTCTGCATCTTTTGCTACCACTGCTACGTCATCAGCATATGCCAGTGACCAGATTTTCTTCTTCCCTATGACTATGCCCCCTGTTTGTTCCTTACTAAAATATTCCTCCATGTCTGCTATATACAAAGCAAACAGCGTGGGGCTTAAAGGGCATCCTTGACGTAACCCTTTGTCCGTCCAGAATTCTTCCGAGTTTTCATTTTTCACTTTAACGATGGAGACTGTTTCCCTATACATACTTTCTATATTTGTTAGCAACCTATGTTCATTTTCCTTCAAATTCAATATTCAAGTATTTAAACTGTCATATTCATATTTCTGTCGTGTATAATGGGTAATGATGGTGAAATCAAGATAAAATTGCTGTTTTAAGCATGCAAAAGCATACAAAACGCCGTTTTCAAGTATTTAAACTGTCATATTCATGTATATGTCGTGTGTAATGGCTTATGTTCGCAAAATCAAGATAAAATAACTGTTTTCAGCTTGCAAAAACATACAAAATACTGTTTTCAAGTATTTAAACTGCCATATCATGTATATGTCATGTGAAATGGCGTATGTTTGCAAAATCAAGATAAAATAGCTGTTTTCAGCTTGCAAAAACATACGAAATGCTGTTTTCAAGTATTTAAACTGTCATATTCATGTTTCTGTCGTGTATAACGGCTAATGTTGGTGAAATCAAGATAAAATTGCTCTTTTAGGCATGCAAAAGCAAACAAAACACCGTTTTCAATTATTTAAACTGTCATATTCATGTTTCTGTCGTGTATAACGGCTAATGTTGTTGAAATCAAGATAAAATTGCTGTTTTAAGCATGCAAAAGCAAACAAAACACCGTTTTCAAGTATATAAACTGTCATATTCATGTATATGTCATGTGAAATGGCTTATGTTTGCAAAATCAAGATAAAATAGCTGTTTTTAGCTTGTAAAAACATACTAAATGCTGTTTGTAAGTATTTAGACTGTCATATTCATGTTTCTGTCGTGTATAATGGCTAATATTGGTAAAATCAAGATAAAATTGCTGTTTTATGCATGCAAAAGCATACAAAACACCATTTTCAAGTATTTAAACTGTCATATTCATGTATATGTCGTGTGTAATGGCTTATGTTTGCAAAATCAAGATAAAATAGCTGTGTTCAGCTTGCAAAAACATACAAAATGCTGTTGTCGAGTATTTAAACTGTCATATTCATGTATATGTCGTGTGTAATGGCTTATGTTTGCAAAATCAAGAAAAATAGTTGTTTTCAGCTTGCAAAAACATACGAAATGCTGTATTCATGTATTTAAACTGTCATATTTATGTTTCTGTAGTTTATAATGGCTAATGTTGGTGCAATCAAGATAAAATTGCAGTTTTAAGCATGCAAAAGCATACAAAACACGGTTTTTAAGAATTTGAACTGTCATATTCATGTATATGTCATGTGAAATGGCTTATGTTGGCAAAATCAAAATAAAATAGCTGTTTTCAGCTTGTAAAAACATACAAAATGCTGTTTGTAAGTATTTAAACTGTCATATTCATGTTTCTGTCGTGTATAATGGCTAATATTGGTAAAATCAAGATAAAATTGCTGTTTTTAGCATGCAAAAGCATACAAAACACCGTTTTCAAGTATTTAAACTGTCATATTCAAGTTTCTGTCATGTATAATGGCTAATGTTGGTGAAATAAAGATAAAATTGCTGTTTTAAGGATGCAAAAGCATACAAGACACCGGTTTCAAGTAATTAAACTGTTATATTCATGTATATGTCGTGTGTAATGGCTTATGTTTGCAAAATCAAAATAAAATAGCTGTTTTTAGCTTGCAAAAACATACAAAATGCTGTTTTCAAATATTTAAACTGTCATATTCATGTTTCTGTCGTGTATAATGGCCAATGTTGGTGAAATCAAGATAAAATTGCTGTTTTAAGCATGCAAAAGCATACAAAACTATGTTTTCAAGTATTTAAACTGTCATATTCATGTATATGTCGTGTGTAATGGTTTATGTTTGCAAAATCAAGATAAAATAGCTGTTTTCAGTTTGCAAAAACATACAAAATGCTGTTTTGAAGTATATAAACTGCCATATTCATGTTTCTGTCGTGTATAATGGCTAATGTTGGTAAAATCAAGATAAAATTGCTGTTTTAAGCATGCAAAAGCATACAAAATGTTGTTTTCAAGTATAATAACTGTCATATTCATGTTTCTGTCGTGTATAATGGCAAATGTTGGTGAAATCAAGATAAAGTTGCTGTTTTAAGCATGCAAAAGCATACAAAACACCGTTTTCAAGTATTTAAACTGTCATATTCATGTATATGTCGTGTGTAGTGGCTTATATTTGTAAAATCAAGATGAAATAGATGTTTTCAGCTTGAAAAAATATACAAAATGATGTTCTAAGCATGCAAAAGCATACAAAACGCCGTTTTCAAGTATTTAAACTGTCATATTCATGTATATGTCGTGTGTAATTGCTTATGTTTGCAAAATCAAGATAAAATAGCTGTTTTCAGCTTGCAAAAACATACAAAATGCTGTTTTCAAGTATTTAAACTGTCATATTCATGTATATGTCATGTGAAATGGCTTATGTTTGCAAAATCAAGATAAAATAGCTGTTTTCAACTTGCAAAAACATACAAAATGCTGTTTTTAAGTATTTAAACTGTCATATTCATGTTTCTGTCGTGCATAATGGATAATGTTGGTGAAAACAAGATAAAATTGCTGTTTTCAGCTTGCAAAAACATACAAAATGCTGTTTTCAAGTATAAAACTGTCATATTCATGTTTCTGTCGTGTATAAGGGCTAATGTTTTTGAAATTAAAATAAAAATGCTGTTTTAAGCATTCAAAATCAAACAAAACACCGTTTTCAAGTATTTAAACTGTCATGTTCATGTATATGTCATGTGTAACGGCGTATGTTTGCAAAATCAAGATAAAATTACAGTTTTCAGCTTGCAAAAACATACAAAAAGCTGTTTTCAAGTATTTAAACTGTCATATTCATGTTTCTGTCGTGTATAACGGCTAATGTTGTTGAAATCAAGATAAAATTGCTGTTTTAAGCATGCAAAAGCAAACAAAACACCGTTTTCAAGTATATAAACTGTCATATTCATGTATATGTCATGTGAAATGGCTTATGTTTGCAAAATCAAGATAAAATAGCTGTTTTTAGCTTGTAAAAACATACTAAATGCTGTTTGTAAGTATTTAGACTGTCATATTCATGTTTCTGTCGTGTATAATGGCTAATATTGGTAAAATCAAGATAAAATTGCTGTTTTATGCATGCAAAAGCATACAAAACACCATTTTCAAGTATTTAAACTGTCATATTCATGTATATGTCGTGTATAATGGCTTATGTTTGCAAAATCAAGATAAAATAGCTGTGTTCAGCTTGCAAAAACATACAAAATGCTGTTGTCGAGTATTTAAACTGTCATATTCATGTATATGTCGTGTGTAATGGCGTATGTTTGCAAAATCAAGATAAAATAGTTGTTTTCAGCTTGCAAAAACATACGAAATGCTGTATTCATGTATTTAAACTGTCGTATTTATGTTTCTGTAGTTTATAATGGCTAATGTTGGTGCAATCAAGATAAAATTGCAGTTTTAAGCATGCAAAAGCATACAAAACACGGTTTTTAATAATTTGAACTGTCATATTCATGTATATGTCATGTGAAATGGCTTATGTTGGCAAAATCAAAATAAAATAGCTGTTTTCAGCTTGTAAAAACATACAAAATGCTGTTTGTAAGTATTTAAACTGTCATATTCATGTTTCTGTCGTGTATAATGGCTAATATTGGTAAAATCAAGATAAAATTGCTGTTTTAAGCATGCAAAAGCATACAAAACACCGTTTTCAAGTATTTAAACTGTCATATTCAAGTTTCTGTCATGTATAATGGCTAATGTTGGTGAAATAAAGATAAAATTGCTGTTTTAAGGATGCAAAAGCATACAAGACACCGGTTTCAAGTAATTAAACTGTTATATTCATGTATATGTCGTGTGTAATGGCTTATGTTTGCAAAATCAAAATAAAATAGCTGTTTTCAGCTTGCAAAAACATACAAAATGCTGTTTTCAAATATTTAAACCGTCATATTCATGTTTCTGTCGTGTATAATGGCTAATGTTGGTGAAATCAAGATAAAATTGCTGTTTTAAGCATGCAAAAGCAAACAAAACACCGTTTTCAAGTATTTAAACTGTCATATTCATGTATATGTCGTGTGTAGTGGCTTATATTTGTAAAATCAAGATGAAATAGATGTTTTCTACTTTCAAAAACATACAAAATGCTGTTTTCAAGTATTTAAACAGTCATATTCATGTTTCTGTCGTGTATAATGGATAATGTTGGTGAAATCAAGATAAAATTGCTGTTTTAAGTATGCAAAAGCATACAAAACATAGTTTTTTAAGTATTTAAACTGTCATGTTCATGTATATGTCGTGTGTAATGGCTTTTGTTTGCAAAATCAAGATAAAGTAGTTGTTTACAGCTTGAAAAAATATACAAAATGCTGTTTTCAAGCATTTAAATTGTCATATTCATGTTTCTGGCATATATAATAGATAATGTTGTTGAAATCAAGTTAAAATTGCTGTTTTAAGCATGCAAAAGCATACAAAACACCGTTTTCAAGTATTTAAACTGTCATATTCATGTATATGGCGTGTGTTATGGCTTATGTTTGCAAGATCAAGATAAAATAGCTGTTTTCAGCTTGCAAAAACATACAAAATGCTGTTTTCAAGTATTTAAACTGTCATATTCATGTTTCTGTCGTGTATAACGGCTAATGTTATGAAATCAAGATAAAATTGCTGTTTTAGGCATGCAAAAGCAAACAAAACACCGTTTTCAAGTATTTAAACTGTCATATTCATGAATATGTCGTGTAAAATGGCTTATGTTTGCAAAATCAAGATAAAATAGCTGTTTTCTGCTTGCAAAAACTTACAAAATGCTGTTTTTAAGTATTTTAACTGTCATATTCAAGTTTCTGTCGTGTATAACGGCTAATGTTGGTGAAATCAAGATAAAATTGCTGTTTTAGGCATGCAAAAGCAAACAAAACACCGTTTTCAAGTATTTAAACTGTCATATTAATGTATATGTCGTGTGAAATGGCTAATGTTTGTGAAATCAATATAAAATAGCTGTTTTCAGCTTGCAAAAACATACAAAATGCTGTTTTTAAGTATTTAAACTGTCATATTTATGTTTCTGTCGTGTATAATGGCTAATGTTTGTGAAATCAAGATAAAATTGCTGTTTTAAACATGCAAAAGCATACAAAACACCGTTTTCAAGAATATAAACACTCATTTTCATGTATATGTCATGTGTAATGGCTTATGTTTGCAAAATCAAGATAAAATAGCTGTTTTCAACTTGCAAAAACATACAAAATGCTGTTTTCAAGTATATAAACTGTCATATTCATGTATATGTCATGTGTAACGGCGTATGTTTGCAAAATCAAGATAAAATTACTGTTTTCAGCTTGCAAAAACATACAAAATGCTGTTTTCAAGTATTTAAACTGTCATTTTCATGTTTCTGTCGTATATAATGGCTAGTGTTGCTGAAATCAAGATAATGTTCCTGTTTTAAGCAAGCAAAAGCATACAAAACACCGTTTTTAAATATTTTAACTGTCATACTCATGTATATGTCGTGTGTAATGGCTTATGTTTGCAAAATCAAGATAAAATAGCTGTTTTCAGCTTGCAAAAACATACATAATGCTGCTTTCAAGTATATAAACTGTCATATTCATGTTTCTGTCGTGTATAATGGCTACTGTTGGTGAAATCAAGATAAATTTGCTGTTATAATCATGCAAAAGCAATCAAAACACCGTTTTCAAGTATATAAACTGTCATATTCATGTATATGTCGTGTTTAATGGCTTATGTTTGCAAAATCAAGATAAAATAGCTGTTTTAAGCTTGCAAAAACACACAAAATGCTGTTTTCAAGTATTTAATCTGTCATGTTCATGTTTCTGTCGTATATATTGGCTAATGTTGGTGAAATCAAGATAAAATTTCCGGTTTAAGCATGCAAAAGCATACATAACATCGTTTTCAAGTATTTAAACTGTCATATTCATGTATATGTCGTGTATAATGGCTTATGTTTGCAAAATCAAGATAAAATAGCTGTTTTCAGCTTGCAAAAACATACAAAATGCTGTTTTTAAGTATTTAAACTGTCTTATTCATGTTTCTGTCGTGTATAACGTCTAATGTTGCTGAAATCAGGATAAAATTGCTGTTTTAAGCATGCAAAAGCATACAAAATGCTGTTTTCAAGTATAATAACTGTCATATTAATGTGTCTGTCGTGTATAATGGCAAATGTTGGTGAAATCAAGATAAAATTGCTGTTTTAAGCATGCAAAAGCATACAAAACACCAATTTCAAGTATTTAAACTGTCATATTCATTTACATGTCGTGTGTAATGGCTTTTGTTTGCAAAATCAAGATAAAATATCTGTTTTAAGCTTGCAAAAACATACAAAATGCTGTTTTCAAGTACTTAAACTGTCTTAATAATGTTTCTGTCGTGTATAATGGCTAATGTTGGTGAAATCAAGATAAAATTGCTGTTTTAAGCATGCAAAAGCATACAAAACACCGTTTTTAAGTATTAAACTGTCATGTTCATGTATATGTCGTGTGTAATGGCATTTGTTTGCAAAATAAAGATAAAATAGCTGTTTTCAGCTTAAAAAAACATACAAAATGCTGTTTTCAAGTATTATAATTGACATATTCATGTTTCTGTCGTGTATAATGGCAAATGTAGGCGAAATCAAGATAAAATTGCAGTTTTAAGCATGCAAAAGCATACAAAACACCGTTTTTAAGTATTTAAACTGTCATATTCAAGTTTCTGTCATGTATAATGGCTAATGTTGGTGAAATAAAGATACAATTGCTGTTTTAAGGATGCAAAAGCATACAAGACACCGGTTTCAAGTAATTAAACTGTCATATTCATGTATATGTCGTGTGTAAAGGCTTATGTTTGCAAAATCAAAATAAAATAGCTGTTTTCAGCTTGCAAAAACATACAAAATGCTGTTTTTAAATATTTAAACTGTCATATTCATGTTTCTGTCGTGTATAATGTCCAATGTTAGTGAAATCAAGATAAAATTGCTGTTTTAAGCATGCAAAAGCATACAAAACAATGTTTTCAAGTATTTAAACTGTCATATTCATGTATATGTCGTGTGTAATGGTTTATGTTTGTAAAATCAAGATAAAATAGCTGTTTTCAGTGTGCAAAAACATACAAAATGCTGTTTTCAAGTATATAAACTGCCATATTCATGTTTCTGTCGTGTATAATGGCAAATGTTGGTAGAATCAAGATAAAATTGCTGTTTTAAGCATGCAAAAGCATACAAAATGCTGTTTTCAAGTATAATAACTGTCATATTCATGTTTCTGTCGTGTATAATGGCAAATGTTGGTGAAATCAAGATAAAATTGCTGTTTTAAGCATGCAAAAGCAAACAAAACACCGTTTTAAAGTATTTAAACTGTCATATTCATGTATATGTCGTGTGTAGTGGCTTATATTTGTAAAATCAAGATGAAATAGATGTTTTCTACTTTCAAAAACATACAAAATGCTGTTTTCAAGTATTTAAACAGTCATATTCATGTTTCTGTCGTGTATAATGGATAATGTTGGTGAAATCAAGATAAAATTGCTGTTTTAAGCATGCAAAAGCATACAAAACATAGTTTTTTAAGTATTTAAACTGTCATGTTCATGTATATGTCGTGTGTAATGGCTTTTGTTTGCAAAATCAAGATAAAGTAGTTGTTTACAGCTTGAAAAAATATACAAAATGCTGTTTTCAAGCATTTAAATTGTCATATTCATGTTTCTGGCATATATAATAGATAATGTTGGTAAAATCAAGATAAAATTGCTGTTAAAAGCATGCAAAAGCAAACAAAACACTGTTTTCAAGTTTATAAACTGTCATATTCATGTATATGTCGTGTTTAATGGCTTAAGTTTGCAAAATCAAGATAAAATAGCTGTTTTCAGCTTGCAAAAACATACAAAATGCTGTTTTCAAGTATTTAAACTGTCATGTTTATGTTTCTGTCGTGTATATTGGCTAATGTTGGTGAAATCAAGATAAAATTGCTGTTTTAAGCATGCAAAGCATACACAACATCGTTTTCAAGTATTTAAACTGTCATATTCATGTATATGTCGTGTGTAATGGCTTATGTTTGCAAAATCAAAATAAAATAGCTGTTTTCAGCTTGCAAAAAGATACAAAATGCTGTTTTCAAGTATTTAAACTGTCTTATTCATGTTTCAGTCGTGTAATGTTCTTGAAATCAAGTTAAAATTGCTGTTTTAAGCATGCAAAAGCATACAAAACACCGTTTTCAAGTATTTAAACTGTCATATTCATGTATATGTCGTGTGTAGTGGCTTATATTTGTAAAATCAAGATGAAATAGATGTTTTCTACTTTCAAAAACATACAAAATGCTGTTTTCAAGTATTTAAACAGTCATATTCATGTTTCTGTCGTGTATAATGGATAATGTTGGTGAAATCAAGATAAAATTGCTGTTTTAAGTATGCAAAAGCATACAAAACATAGTTTTTTAAGTATTTAAACTGTCATGTTCATGTATATGTCGTGTGTAATGGCTTTTGTTTGCAAAATCAAGATAAAGTAGTTGTTTACAGCTTGAAAAAATATACAAAATGCTGTTTTCAAGCATTTAAATTGTCATATTCATGTTTCTGGCATATATAATAGATAATGTTGTTGAAATCAAGTTAAAATTGCTGTTTTAAGCATGCAAAAGCATACAAAACACCGTTTTCAAGTATTTAAACTGTCATATTCATGTATATGGCGTGTGTTATGGCTTATGTTTGCAAGATCAAGATAAAATAGCTGTTTTCAGCTTGCAAAAACATACAAAATGCTGTTTTCAAGTATTTAAACTGTCATATTCATGTTTCTGTCGTGTATAACGGCTAATGTTGGTGAAATCAAGATAAAATTGCTGTTTTAGGCATGCAAAAGCAAACAAAACACCGTTTTCAAGTATTTAAACTGTCATATTCATGAATATGTCGTGTAAAATGGCTTATGTTTGCAAAATCAAGATAAAATAGCTGTTTTCTGCTTGCAAAAACTTACAAAATGCTGTTTTTAAGTATTTTAACTGTCATATTCAAGTTTCTGTCGTGTATAACGGCTAATGTTGGTGAAATCAAGATAAAATTGCTGTTTTAGGCATGCAAAAGCAAACAAAACACCGTTTTCAAGTATTTAAACTGTCATATTAATGTATATGTCGTGTGAAATGGCTAATGTTTGTGAAATCAATATAAAATAGCTGTTTTCAGCTTGCAAAAACATACAAAATGCTGTTTTTAAGTATTTAAACTGTCATATTTATGTTTCTGTCGTGTATAATGGCTAATGTTTGTGAAATCAAGATAAAATTGCTGTTTTAAACATGCAAAAGCATACAAAACACCGTTTTCAAGAATATAAACACTCATTTTCATGTATATGTCATGTGTAATGTCTTATGTTTGCAAAATCAAGATAAAATAGCTGTTTTCAACTTGCAAAAACATACAAAATGCTGTTTTCAAGTATATAAACTGTCATATTCATGTATATGTCATGTGTAACGGCGTATGTTTGCAAAATCAAGATAAAATTACTGTTTTCAGCTTGCAAAAACATACAAAATGCTGTTTTCAAGTATTTAAACTGTCATTTTCATGTTTCTGTCGTATATAATGGCTAGTGTTGCTGAAATCAAGATAATGTTGCTGTTTTAAGCAAGCAAAAGCATACAAAACACCGTTTTCAAATATTTTAACTGTCATACTCATGTATATGTCGTGTGTAATGGCTTATGTTTGCAAAATCAAGATAAAATAGCTGTTTTCAGCTTGCAAAAACATACATAATGCTGCTTTCAAGTATATAAACTGTCATATTCATGTTTCTGTCGTGTATAATGGCTACTGTTGGTGAAATCAAGATAAATTTGCTGTTATAATCATGCAAAAGCAATCAAAACACCGTTTTCAAGTATATAAACTGTCATATTCATGTATATGTCGTGTTTAATGGCTTATGTTTGCAAAATCAAGATAAAATAGCTGTTTTAAGCTTGCAAAAACACACAAAATGCTGTTTTCAAGTATTTAATCTGTCATGTTCATGTTTCTGTCGTATATATTGGCTAATGTTGGTGAAATCAAGATAAAATTTCCGGTTTAAGCATGCAAAAGCATACATAACATCGTTTTCAAGTATTTAAACTGTCATATTCATGTATATGTCGTGTGTAATGGCTTATGTTTGCAAAATCAAGATAAAATAGCTGTTTTCAGCTTGCAAAAACATACAAAATGCTGTTTTTAAGTATTTAAACTGTCTTATTCATGTTTCTGTCGTGTATAACGTCTAATGTTGCTGAAATCAGGATAAAATTGCTGTTTTAAGCATGCAAAAGCATACAAAATGCTGTTTTCAAGTATAATAACTGTCATATTAATGTGTCTGTCGTGTATAATGGCAAATGTTGGTGAAATCAAGATAAAATTGCTGTTTTAAGCATGCAAAAGCATACAAAACACCAATTTCAAGTATTTAAACTGTCATATTCATTTACATGTCGTGTGTAATGGCTTTTGTTTGCAAAATCAAGATAAAATATCTGTTTTAAGCTTGCAAAAACATACAAAATGCTGTTTTCAAGTACTTAAACTGTCTTAATAATGTTTCTGTCGTGTATAATGGCTAATGTTGGTGAAATCAAGATAAAATTGCTGTTTTAAGCATGCAAAAGCATACAAAACACCGTTTTTAAGTATTAAACTGTCATGTTCATGTATATGTCGTGTGTAATGGCATTTGTTTGCAAAATAAAGATAAAATAGCTGTTTTCAGCTTAAAAAAACATACAAAATGCTGTTTTCAAGTATTATAATTGACATATTCATGTTTCTGTCGTGTATAATGGCAAATGTTGGCGAAATCAAGATAAAATTGCAGTTTTAAGCATGCAAAAGCATACAAAACACCGTTTTTAAGTATTTAAACTGTCATATTCAAGTTTCTGTCATGTATAATGGCTAATGTTGGTGAAATAAAGATACAATTGCTGTTTTAAGGATGCAAAAGCATACAAGACACCGGTTTCAAGTAATTAAACTGTCATATTCATGTATATGTCGTGTGTAAAGGCTTATGTTTGCAAAATCAAAATAAAATAGCTGTTTTCAGCTTGCAAAAACATACAAAATGCTGTTTTTAAATATTTAAACTGTCATATTCATGTTTCTGTCGTGTATAATGTCCAATGTTAGTGAAATCAAGATAAAATTGCTGTTTTAAGCATGCAAAAGCATACAAAACAATGTTTTCAAGTATTTAAACTGTCATATTCATGTATATGTCGTGTGTAATGGTTTATGTTTGTAAAATCAAGATAAAATAGCTGTTTTCAGTGTGCAAAAACATACAAAATGCTGTTTTCAAGTATATAAACTGCCATATTCATGTTTCTGTCGTGTATAATGGCAAATGTTGGTAGAATCAAGATAAAATTGCTGTTTTAAGCATGCAAAAGCATACAAAATGCTGTTTTCAAGTATAATAACTGTCATATTCATGTTTCTGTCGTGTATAATGGCAAATGTTGGTGAAATCAAGATAAAATTGCTGTTTTAAGCATGCAAAAGCAAACAAAACACCGTTTTAAAGTATTTAAACTGTCATATTCATGTATATGTCGTGTGTAGTGGCTTATATTTGTAAAATCAAGATGAAATAGATGTTTTCTACTTTCAAAAACATACAAAATGCTGTTTTCAAGTATTTAAACAGTCATATTCATGTTTCTGTCGTGTATAATGGATAATGTTGGTGAAATCAAGATAAAATTGCTCTTTTAAGCATGCAAAAGCATACAAAACATAGTTTTTTAAGTATTTAAACTGTCATGTTCATGTATATGTCGTGTGTAATGGCTTTTGTTTGCAAAATCAAGATAAAGTAGTTGTTTACAGCTTGAAAAAATATACAAAATGCTGTTTTCAAGCATTTAAATTGTCATATTCATGTTTCTGGCATATATAATAGATAATGTTGGTAAAATCAAGATAAAATTGCTGTTAAAAGCATGCAAAAGCAAACAAAACACTGTTTTCAAGTTTATAAACTGTCATATTCATGTATATGTCGTGTTTAATGGCTTAAGTTTGCAAAATCAAGATAAAATAGCTGTTTTCAGCTTGCAAAAACATACAAAATGCTGTTTTCAAGTATTTAAACTGTCATGTTTATGTTTCTGTCGTGTATATTGGCTAATGTTGGTGAAATCAAGATAAAATTGCTGTTTTAAGCATGCAAAGCATACACAACATCGTTTTCAAGTATTTAAACTGTCATATTCATGTATATGTCGTGTGTAATGGCTTATGTTTGCAAAATCAAAATAAAATAGCTGTTTTCAGCTTGCAAAAAGATACAAAATGCTGTTTTCAAGTATTTAAACTGTCTTATTCATGTTTCAGTCGTGTAATGTTCTTGAAATCAAGTTAAAATTGCTGTTTTAAGCATGCAAAAGCATACGAAACACAGTTTTCAAGTATTTAAACTGTCCTATTCATGTATATGTCGTATGTTATGGATTATGTTTGCAAAATCAAGATAAAATAGCTGTTTTCAGCTTGCAAAAACATACAAAATGCTGTTTTCAAGTATTTAAACTGTCATATTCATGTTTCTGTCGTGTATAATGGCTAATGTTGGTGAAATCAAGATAAAATTGCTGTTTTAAGCATGCAAAAGCATACAAAACACAGTTTTGCACATGTTTGCAAAATCAAGATAAAATAGCTGTTTCAGCTTGCAAAAACATACAAAATGCTGTTTTCAAGTATTTAATCTGTCATATCCATATTTCTGTTGTTTATAATGGGAAATGATGATGAAATCAAGATAAAATTGCTGTTTTAAGCATGCAAAAGCATACAAAACGCCGTTTTCAAGTATTTAAACTGTCATATTCATGTATATGTCGTGTGTAATGACTTATGTTTGCAAAATAAAGATAAAATAGCTGTTTTTAGTTTGAAAAAACATACAAAATGCTGTTTTCAAGTACTTAAACTGTCATATTCATGTGTATGTCGTGTGTAATGGCGTATGTTTGCAAAATCAAGATAAAATTGCTGTTTTAAGCATGCAAAATCATACAAAACGCCGTGTAAAGGTATTTATGTATTGTATTTTATTTAAATTATAAAATATTGACAGTATGAAAAATATATGTTTATTTATTAAATATTAACAAAACAACAACAACAACCGTAACTATTTGATTCCTCAAAAAACATTTTAACAACAAAAATACATACTTGATAATACAATTTGTTTGACATGAAAAATGTCATAAAAATATATGGCAGCTGCCACACTCGTCCCCCCCAAAAACAAAATGTCGAATAACAAATATAAATATAATCATAACAAGGGTAATAGCAATAATTAAAAATATAAAGAACAAGGGAAAAAAAATAGAAGCGTTATAGTATCCTTGAGTATCAATCAGAGAAGAAAGCTGGTTTTAACCTGTCAATAGAGACTATTTCCTTTTTTGAATTAATATTTAGTGCAAAAAATTTAGGAAAACGTTCAATTACTTCAAAAGGGCCATCATAAGGTTGTTCTAGGGATTTCTTAATGCCATCTTTACGTATAATAACATGAGAAGTTGTAAATAAATCTTTACTTAAGAATATTTTTGATTTGTTGTGATTATTTACTGGAACTGGCTTTAAATTTGAGATGTAATTTTTAAACTTATTTAAATAATTTGGTAGTTCAGCATCATCTAATTTTTTACTCTTACAAAAAAATTGACCTGGTAAACAAAGTGAAGTTCCATAAACTAATTCGGAAACTGAGCAATTTATTGATTCTTTAACAGCAGTTCTAATACCCAATAAAACAATTGGTAATATATCAAACCAATTATTATATTTATTATGTGTTTTTAAAGAAGTTTTTAATTGACGGTGAAATCTTTCAACCAACCCATTGGACTGAGGATGATATGCTGTTGTTCTTATTCTGTGTGAACCTAGAGTTTGTGTTAATTGTGTCATTAATCGCGATTCAAACTGTACTCCGCGATCAGTAGTTATGTATGAGGGAACCCCAAAGCGCGAAATCCATCCAGAAATGAAAGCTTTTGCAACAATTTCAGCTGAAATGTCAGTGATAGGAATCGCCTCTGGCCAACGTGTGAATCTATCAATGCAAGTTAAAATATAATGAAATCCATTAGAACAAGGTAAAGGGCCAATTAAATCAATATGGATTTCATCAAATCTAGCTGATGGTAAAGTAAAATTTTCCAATGGCGTTTTTGAATGTTTATTGACTTTTGATTTTTGACATTCTATGCAATTCTTAGTCCATTCTTTTATATCTGTGTTAATATTTTTCCAGACAAATCTGCTTGAAATAAGTTTCTGTGAAGCTTTTATACCAGGATGTGATAAAAAATGTAGTTGATTGAATATTTGTTTACGAAATATTTTTGGAATGAATGGACGCATTATGCCTGTGGAAGTATCACAAGTTATAACTAAATTAGTATTATCTAGTGGAATGTCTTCAAATTTTAATGTTGAATTAGGATTATTTTTCAAAGCCAATAATTCTTGATCTGTAATTTGTAAATTTGCTATTTCTTCATAATCGATATTTTTTGCTATATAAAATGAGTCAATATGAGCACGAGATAAAGTATCAGCGATGATGTTCTCTTTACCAGATATATGTCTAATATCATTTGTGAATTGTGAAATGTAATCTAATTGTCTTAATTCTCTGGGAGAACATGTGTTAGAATTCTTTGCTAAAGAATATGTAAGTGGTTTATGATCAGTTAGGATTGTAAATTCGCGTCCTTCCAGGAAATACCGAAATTTCTTTATTGATGCATAAATAGCTAGTAATTCACGGCTAAATGTACTGTATTTAGTTTCTGTTGGTGTTAGAGCACGAGAAAAAAAAGCAAGTGGTTTCCATGAATTATCAACTAATTGTTGTAAAACTCCTCCTAATCCAGTATTTGAAGCGTCTACCATAACGATAATAGGGGCATTTGGTTGCAGAAAACTTAAAGTAACTTTTTTAATTATCGTTTTTTTAATATTTTTAAATGACAATAATGCAAGTGCATCCCAACTGACTGATTTGTTACCATTTTTAGAGTTATCTATTAACTTATTGATAGGTTGTAATATAGAAGCGCATTTAGGAATGAATCTATGGTAGAAGTTAATTAAACCTAAAAATTTTCGTAACTCGCGTTGTGTTTTTGGTAAAGGAAATTCTTGGATTGCCAATATCTTTTCAGGTAAAGGGGTTATGCCGTCTTTAGAGATATGATGTCCTAAAAAATTTATTTCGGTTTTACCAAATTCACATTTTTTTTCATTTATTAAGATGCCAAATTTCTGTAAACGATTAAAAATTAAATTTAAGTGTATTTTGTGTTCTTCTATATTTTTACTGGAAATTAACAAATCGTCAATATATGCAAAACAAAAATTAAATCCCTGAATTACCTGGTCAATAAACCTCTGAAAAGTTTGAGCGCTATTTCGAAGGCCAAAGGGCATAAATATATATTCGTATAATCCAAATGGGGTACTTATTGCTGTCTTAGGAATAGCTGAAGGTTCCATTGGAATTTGATTATAAGCTTTTACTAAATCGATTTTAGAAAATATAGTAGTATTGTGTAAATTATAGCTACAATCTTGTATGTGAGGAATAGGGTAGCGGTCGGGAACTGTAATATTATTCAATTCGCGGTAATCTCCACATGGACGCCATTCTACACTATCCTTCTTTTTAACCATGTGAAGTGCTGAAGACCAGCAACTGGAAGAGGGTCTAATAATTCCTTGTTTAAGTAAAGAATCGAATTCATTTTTTGCAATAATTAATCGTTCTGGGTCTAATCTACGAGGTCGCGAAAAAACAGGTGAACCTGTTGTTATAATGTCGTGTTTAATTGAATGTTTGATTTGGCGATCCTGTGTTAATGGGTTTGTCAAAGAAGGAAATTGTGATAAGATATATTTGAAAGGACAGTATTGTTCAGTTTCATTATTAGTTGCTTTATTAATATTTTGAATTTCTAAATTGGATAATGAGAATTGGTCAATAGATTTGATTGATAAAATTTTATGACGTATGTCAACTATCAAATTAAAAAAACTTAAGAAATCAGCTCCAATAATTGAATTTTAATGTCAGCGATTATGAAATTCCATGTAAACCTTTTATTTAAATCAAAATCTAAAGTAAGAGTTTTTGATCCGTATGTTGGAATGGAAGAATTATTGACAGCTTGTAATGATAGAGATTGTTTATGTAAATTTTGATGTGATTGATACTTAAGAATACTAACCTCAGCTCCAGTATCAACTAGGAAACGATGTCCCGTAGTTTTATCTGTTATGTAGAACAAATTTTGTCTCTTTGTAGGAGTTAATTGTGTGCTTGAAAGAAGAGGACAATTATTAGAGTTATTGTTAAATTTATACTTGTTATACGAACTTATAGGAGTAGGGGCCAATGAATCCTTAAAGCGACACGGTGGTGTACATTTTCTTGCTGCAGTGCCAAAATTGAAATGATACCAACATAGATCGGAGGATATATGATTGTTAGGGAAGGTCTTGTCATTTTTTAATGTAGATATAAGTTTCTTAATTTCCAAAACTTCTTTTTTTAGAATGTTCAATTCTGAATCTTTTATTGAAGAGGCCGAAATTGTTGGGGTTGAAATCTCCAAAATTTTGTCCGCGATGAGACTTTTTTGCTCTAAGGAAGTGCCAATAGAAGACGCCAATACTATCTGTACGTTAGTTGGTAATTTTTGAATAAAAAGTTCTTCTAAAATAGAGTTGTCCAAAGTTTTGTTGTTTACCAAACGTTTCATTTGTCGCAAAATTTGGGAAGGTTTTTGGTCTCCAATATCAACTGAAGATAATAATTTTTGTAATTTTTTCTTCTCTGAAAGGGAAGTTCGCTCTATTAAAGCTTCTTTGAGAACATCAAATGGATTGATTGATGGTGGATCTATAATGATATCCCTGATTTCTGATGCATACTCCGGGCACAAGGAAGAAATAACTTGATTGAATTTTGTAGTTTGATTTCTTACAATATTATTTTTAAAAATGGCTTCAACTTGCGCAAACCATAATTCGGCATCATTTGGCCAAAAAACAGGTAGTTTAACAGAATGTGCAGCTACTAGTTGTGGTTCAATTTCAATATTTGGAAAATTCGACACTGAGGGCGAAGTTTGGTCCATTTTAAATATATAAGGTGCGGCTTGCGTCGGGGTCACCAATTTGTAAAGGTATTTATGTATTGTATTTTATTTAAATTATAAAATATTGACAGTATGAAAAATATATGTTTATTTATTAAATATTAACAAAACAACAACAACAACCGTAACTATTTGATTCCTCAAAAAACATTTTAACAACAAAAATACATACTTGATAATACAATTTGTTTGACATGAAAAATGTCATAAAAATATATGGCAGCTGCCACAGCCGTTTTCAAGTATTTAAACTGTCATATGAATGTTTCTGTCGTGTATAATGCTAATGTTAGTGAAATCAAGATAAAATTGCTGTTTTAAACATGCAAAAGCTAACAAAACACCGTTTTCAAGTATATAAACACTCATATTCATGTATATGTCATGTGTAATGGCTTATGTTTGCAAAATCAAGATAAAATAGCTGTTTTCAGCTTGCAAAAACATACAAAATGCTGTTTTCAAGTATTTAAAATGCAATATTCATGTATGTGTCATGTGTAACGGCGTATGTTTGCAAAATCTAGATAAAATTACTGTTTTCAGCTTGTAAAAACATAAAAAATGCTGTTTGTAAGTATTTAAACTGTCATATTCATGTTTCTGTCGTGTATAACGGATAATGTTGTTGAAATCAAGATAAAATTGCTGTTTTAAGCATGCCAAAGCAAACAAAACACAGTTTTCAAGTATTTAAACTGTCATATTCATGTATATGTCGTGTGTAATGGCGTATGTTTGCAAAATCAAGATAAAATAGCTGTTTTCAGCTTGCAAAAACATACAAAATGCTGTTTTCAAGTATTTAAACTGCCATATTCATGTATATGTCATGTGAAATGGCGTATGTTTGCAAAATCAAGATAAAATAGCTGTTTTTAGCTTGCAAAAACATACAAAATGCTGTTTTCAAGTATAAAACTGTCATATTCATGTTTCTGTCGTGTATAACGGCTAATGTTGGTGAAATTAATATAAAATTGCTGTTTTAATCATGCAAAAGCAAACAAAACACCGTTTTCAAGTATTTAAACTGTCATATTCATGTATATGTCGTGTGTAATGGCTTATGTTTGCAAAATCAAGATAAAATTGCTGTTTTAAGCATGCAAAAGCATACAAAACGCCGTTTTCAAGTATTTAAACTGTCATATGAATGTTTCTGTCATGTATAATGGCTAATGTTGGTGAAATCAAGATAAAATTGCTGTTTTAAACATGCAAAAGCATACAAAATACCGTTTTCAAGTATATAAACAGCCATATTCATGTATATGTCATGTGTAATGGCTTATGTTTGCAAAATCAAGATAAAATAGCTGTTTTCAACTTGCAAAAACATACAAAATGCTGTTTTCAAGTATTTAAACTGTGATATTCATGTATATGTCATGCGAAATGGATAAAATATGCGCAAAATCAAGATAAAATAGTTGTTTTCAGCTTGTAAAAACATACAAAATGCTGTTTGTAAGTATATAGACTGTCATATTCATGTTTCTGTCGTGTATAATGGGCAATATTGGTAAAATCAAGATAAAATTGCTGTTTTAAGCATGCAAAATCATACAAAACACCATTTTCAAGTATTTAAACTGTCATATTCATGTATATGTCGTGTGTAATGGCTTATGTTAGCAAAATCAAGATAAAATAGCTGTGTTCAGCTTGTAAAAGCATACAAAATGCTGTTGTCGAGTATTTAAACTGTCATATTCATGTATATGTCGTGTGTAATGGCTTATGTTTGCAAAATCAAGATAAAATAGTTGTTTGCAGCTTGCAAAAACATACAAAATGCTGTTTTCAAGTATTTAAACTGTCATATTCATGTTTCTGTCGTGTATAATGGCTAATGTTGTTGAAATCAAGATAAAATTGCTGTTTTAAGCATGCAAAAGCATACAAAACACAGTTTTGCACATGTTTGCAAAATCAAGATAAAATAGCTGTTTCAGCTTGCAAAAACATACAAAATGCTGTTTTCAAGTATTTAATCTGTCATATCCATATTTCTGTTGTGTATAATGGGAAATGATGATGAAATCAAGATAAAATTGCTGTTTTAAGCATGCAAAAGCATACAAAACGCCGTTTTCAAGTATTTAAACTGTCATATTCATGTATATGTCGTGTGTAATGACTTATGTTTGCAAAATCAAGATAAAATAGCTGTTTTTAGTTTGAAAAAACATACAAAATGCTGTTTTCAAGTACTTAAACTGTCATTTTCATGTGTATGTCGTGTGTAATGGCGTATGTTTGCAAAATCAAGATAAAATTGCTGTTTTAAGCATGCAAAATCATACAAAACGCCGTTTTCAAGTATTTAAACTGTCATATGAATGTTTCTGTCGTGTATAATGCTAATGTTGATGAAATCAAGATAAAATTGCTGTTTTAAACATGCAAAAGCATACAAAACACCGTTTTCAAGTATATAAACACTTATATTCATGTATATGTCATGTGAAATAGCGTATGTTTGCAAAATCAAGATAAAATAGCTGTTTTCAGCTTACAAAACCGTTTTCAAGTATTTAAACTGTCATATTCATGTATATGTCGTGTGAAATGGCTTATGTTTGCAAAATCAAGATAAAATAGCTGTTTTCAGCTTGTAAAAACATAAAAAATGCTGTTTGTAAGTATTTAGACTGTCATATTCATGTTTCTGTCGTGTATAACGGCTAATGTTGGTGAAATTAATATAAAATTGCTGTTTTAATCATGCAAAAGCAAACAAAACACCGTTTTCAAGTATTTAAACTGTCATATTCATGTATATGTCGTGTGTAATGGCTTATGTTTGCAAAATCAAGATAAAATTGCTGTTTTAAGCATGCAAAAGCATACAAAACGCCGTTTTCAAGTATTTAAACTGTCATATGAATGTTTCTGTCATGTATAATGGCTAATGTTGGTGAAATCAAGATAAAATTGCTGTTTTAAACATGCAAAAGCATACAAAATACCGTTTTCAAGTATATAAACATTCATATTCATGTATATGTCATGTGTAATGGCTTATGTTTGCAAAATCAAGATAAAATAGCTGTTTTCAACTTGCAAAAACATACAAAATGCTGTTTTCAAGTATTTAAACTGTGATATTCATGTATATGTCATGCGAAATGGATAAAATATGCGCAAAATCAAGATAAAATAGTTGTTTTCAGCTTGTAAAAACATACAAAATGCTGTTTGTAAGTATATAGACTGTCATATTCATGTTTCTGTCGTGTATAATGGGCAATATTGGTAAAATCAAGATAAAATTGCTGTTTTAAGCATGCAAAATCATACAAAACACCATTTTCAAGTATTTAAACTGTCATATTCATGTATATGTCGTGTGTAATGGCTTATGTTAGCAAAATCAAGATAAAATAGCTGTGTTCAGCTTGTAAAAGCATACAAAATGCTGTTGTCGAGTATTTAAACTGTCATATTCATGTATATGTCGTGTGTAATGGCTTATGTTTGCAAAATCAAGATAAAATAGTTGTTTTCAGCTTGCAAAAACATACAAAATGCTGTTTTCAAGTATTTAAACTGTCATATTCATGTTTCTGTCGTGTATAATGGCTAATGTTGTTGAAATCAAGATAAAATTGCTGTTTTAAGCATGCAAAAGCATACAAAACACAGTTTTGCACATGTTTGCAAAATCAAGATAAAATAGCTGTTTCAGCTTGCAAAAACATACAAAATGCTGTTTTCAAGTATTTAATCTGTCATATCCATATTTCTGTTGTGTATAATGGGAAATGATGATGAAAGCAAGATAAAATTGCTGTTTTAAGCATGCAAAAGCATACAAAACGCCGTTTTCAAGTATTTAAACTGTCATATTCATGTATATGTCGTGTGTAATGACTTATGTTTGCAAAATCAAGATAAAATAGCTGTTTTTAGTTTGAAAAAACATTAAAAATGCTGTTTTCAAGTACTTAAACTGTCATATTCATGTGTATGTCGTGTGTAATGGCGTATGTTTGCAAAATCAAGATAAAATTGCTGTTTTAAGCATGCAAAATCATACAAAACGCCGTTTTCAAGTATTTAAACTGTCATATGAATGTTTCTGTCGTGTATAATGCTAATGTTGGTGAAATCAATATAAAATTGCTGTTTTAAACATGCAAAAGCATACAAAACACCGTTTTCAAGTATATAAACACTCATATTCATGTATATGTCATGTGAAATAGCGTATGTTTCCAAAATCAAGATAAAATAGCTGTTTTCAGCTTACAAAACCGTTTTCAAGTATTTAAACTGTCATATTCATATATATGTCGTGTGAAATGGCTTATGTTTGCAAAATCAAGATAAAATAGCTGTTTTCAGCTTGTAAAAACATAAAAAATGCTGTTTGTAAGTATTTAGACTGTCATATTCATGTTTCTGTCGTGTATAATGGCTAATATTGGTAAAATCAAGATAAAATTGCTGTTTTAAGCATGCAAAAGCATACAAAACACCGTTTTCAAGTATATAAACTGTCATATTCATGTATATGTCGTATGTAATGGCGTATGTTTGCAAAATCAAGATAAAATAGCTGTTTTCAGCTTGCAAAAACATTCAAAATGCTGTTTTCAAGTATTTAAACTGCCATATTCATGTATATGTCATGTGAAATGGCGTATGTTTGCAAACTCAAGATAAAATAGCTGTTTTTAGCTTGCAAAAACATACAAAATACTGTTTTCAAGTATAAAACTGTCATATTCATGTTTCTGTCGTGTATAACGGCTAATGTTGTTGAAATTAATATAAAATTGCTGCTTTAATCATGCAAAAGCAAACAAAACACCGTTTTCAAGTATTTAAACTGTCATATTCATGTATATGTCGTGTGTAATGGCTTATGTTTGCAAAATCAAGATAAAATAGCTGTTTTCAGCTTACAAAACCGTTTTCAAGTATTTAAACTGTCATATTCATGTATATGTCGTGTGAAATGGCTTATGTTTGCAAAATCAAGATAAAATAGCTGTTTTCAGCTTGTAAAAACATAAAAAATGCTGTTTGTAAGTATTTAGACTGTCATATTCATGTTTCTGTCGTGTATAATGGCTAATATTGGTAAAATCAAGATAAAATTGCTGTTTTAAGCATGCAAAATCATACAAAACACCATTTTCAAGTATTTAAACTGTCATATTCATGTATATGTCGTGTGTAATGGCTTATGTTAGCAAAATCAAGATAAAATAGCTGTGTTCAGCTTGTAAAAACATACAAAATGCTGTTGTCGAGTATTTAAACTGTCATATTCATGTATATGTCGTATGTAATGGCTTATGTTTGCAAAATCAAGATAAAATAGTTGTTTTCAGCTTGCAAAAATATACAAAATGCAGTTTTCATGTATTTAAACTGTCATATTCATGTATATGTCATGTGTAATGGCGTATGTTTGCAAAATCAAGATAAAATAGCTGTTTTCAGCTTGCAAAAACATACAAAATGCTGTTTTAAAGTATTTAAACTGCCATATTCATACATATATGTCATGTGAAATGGCGTATGTTTGCAAAATCAAGATAAAATATCTGTTTTCAGCTTGCAAAAACATACAAAATGCTGTTTTCAAGTATTTAAACTAGTTAGTTAGTTAGTTAATTTATTTATTCATGCCTTTCGGCCTAGAATCTGTACAAATTTTTACATCTTATTTCTATGGTGATTACATTATATAAGTTAACTAAAAAAAAATAAACTATATTAAACGTTTCCTTCTTTCTAAAATTTTTCCATCCAGTCTTTTCCTGTTCCTAGGTCATTTAGTAAGTAAATTTCTTCTCTTCTTTCTCTTTCCGTCTCTCTACAATAAAGTCTTAAATGTTCCAAAGATTCTTCTTCTCTGCCACATAATCTACATCTCTTTTCTTCTGCTGGCAATCCGTACATGTTACTTCTTTCCTCATTGCCGCATCTAAATCGAGCTATTGTAGTGACATTTATGACTTTTAATAAATATCTTGGAATCTGTAAAGTCTGTAAATTCTTGTATCGTGGGTTATATTTGGTTACTTGAATTTTGTTGAACTGTTCTTGTTTATGTATGTCTCTGTCTCTGTTTGTCAATGTTTCTATTACAGTTTCTTCATTTTGTCTCTTTCTCTCTGTTTCTAAGACTGACAATCCATTTCTTTCATAATATGCTTTTCTAGTTATTCCCCATTTCGTGAGTTTGGATTTTTCTTCATTTGAACGTTTTATTGACTTCCAGCATTCCTGTAGTAAAGTGTTTTCCGAAACTCTCACTCTTTCCTCGTACTTAACGGCTCTCTTTCCTGTTTCTATTCTTAATTTATCTATTTTCATTTCTTCCAGGGCTATGTAGCTAGGAGTACATTTATCTAACCCCAATATCCATTTTATGTATCTGATTTGAATGTCTTCGATTATTTGTTTCTCTTCCCATCCGTATATCTCCGCACCATACATCAGAATACTTTTGACTATACTTTCGAACATCATCCACCTTACTCTAATATTCTTTTAAAATTTTCTTTCTCCGATACTCCATACTTGTTTTGTCGCTATTAATGCCTTTTTCTTTATTCTCTCCAGATATTTATTGTGATAATTATTTCTTTGGAATGTGAACCCTAGATATGTAAATTCTTTTACTTCTTTTATTTGTTGTCCGTCCCATTTAAATACTTCTTTTGTCTCTCTTCCTCCTCCTTTCTTGAATTTCATTACTTTTGACTTCTCTACATTGAGCGTTAGTTTTTTCCTTTTTAAATATTGTTGTATCGCCTAAACATTGCTTTCATTCCTTCTGCATCTTTTGCTACCACTGCTACGTCATCAGCATATGCCAGTGACCAGATTTTCTTCTTCCCTATGACTATGCCCCCTGTTTGTTCCTTACTAAAATATTCCTCCATGTCTGCTATATACAAAGCAAACAGCGTGGGGCTTAAAGGGCATCCTTGACGTAACCCTTTGTCCGTCCAGAATTCTTCCGAGTTTTCATTTTTCACTTTAACGATGGAGACTGTTTCCCTATACATACTTTCTATATTTGTTAGCAACCTATGTTCATTTTCCTTAAAATTCAATATTCAAGTATTTAAACTGTCATATTCATATTTCTGTCGTGTATAATGGGTAATGATGGTGAAATCAAGATAAAATTGCTGTTTTAAGCATGCAAAAGCATACAAAACGCCGTTTTCAAGTATTTAAACTGTCATATTCATGTATATGTCGTGTGTAATGGCTTATGTTCGCAAAATCAAGATAAAATAACTGTTTTCAGCTTGCAAAAACATACAAAATACTGTTTTCAAGTATTTAAACTGCCATATCATGTATATGTAATGTGAAATGGCGTATGTTTGCAAAATCAAGATAAAATAGCTGTTTTCAGCTTGAAAAAACATACGAAATGCTGTTTTCAAGTATTTAAACTTTCATATTCATGTTTCTGTCGTGTATAACGGCTAATGTTGGTGAAATCAAGATAAAATTGCTCTTTTAGGCATGCAAAAGCAAACAAAACACCGTTTTCAATTATTTAAACTGTCATATTCATGTATATGTCGTGTTAAATGGCTTATGTTTGCAAAATCAAGATAAAATAGCTGTTTTCAGCTTGCAAAAACATACAAAATGCTGTATTTAAGTATTTAAACTGTCATATTCATGTTTCTGTCGTGTATAAAGGCTTACGTTTGTGAAATCAAGATAAAATTGCTGTTTTAAACTTGCAAAAGCATACAAAACAGCGTTTTCAAGTATATAAACTGTCATATTCATGTATATGTCTCGTGTAATGGCGTATGTTTGCAAAATCAAGATAAAATAGCTGTTTTCAGCTTGCAAAAACATACAAAATGCTGTTTTCAAGTATTTAAACTGTCATATTCATGTATATGTCGTGTGTAATTTCTTATGTTAGCAAAATCAAGATAAAATAGCTGTGTTCAGCTTGTAAAAGCATACAAAATGCTGTTGTCGAGTATTTAAACTGTCATATTCATGTATATGTCGTGTGTAATGGCTTATGTTTGCAAAATCAAGATAAAATAGTTGTTTTCAGCTTGCAAAAACATACAAAATGCTGTTTTCAAGTATTTAAACTGTCATATTCATGTTTCTGTCGTGTATAATGGCTAATGTTGTTGAAATCAAGATAAAATTGCTGTTTTAAGCATGCAAAAGCATACAAAACACAGTTTTGCACATGTTTGCAAAATCAAGATAAAATAGCTGTTTCAGCTTGCAAAAACATACAAAATGCTGTTTTCAAGTATTTAATCTGTCATATCCATATTTCTGTTGTGTATAATGGGAAATGATGATGAAAGCAAGATAAAATTGCTGTTTTAAGCATGCAAAAGCATACAAAACGCCGTTTTCAAGTATTTAAACTGTCATATTCATGTATATGTCGTGTGTAATGACTTATGTTTGCAAAATCAAGATAAAATAGCTGTTTTTAGTTTGAAAAAACATACAAAATGCTGTTTTCAAGTACTTAAACTGTCATATTCATGTGTATGTCGTGTGTAATGGCGTATGTTTGCAAAATCAAGATAAAATTGCTGTTTTAAGCATGCAAAATCATACAAAACGCCGTTTTCAAGTATTTAAACTGTCATATGAATGTTTCTGTCGTGTATAATGCTAATGTTGGTGAAATCAAGATAAAATTGCTGTTTTAAACATGCAAAAGCATACAAAACACCGTTTTCAAGTATATAAACACTCATATTCATGTATATGTCATGTGAAATAGCGTATGTTTGCAAAATCAAGATAAAATTGCTGTTTTAAGCATGAAAAAGCATACAAAACACCGTTTTCAAGATTTAAACTGTCATATTCATGTATATGTCGTGTGTTATGACTTATGTTTGCAAAATCAAGATAAAATAGCTGTTTTCAGCTTGCAAAAACATGCAAAATGCTGTTTTCAAATATTTAAACCGTCATATTCATGTTTCTGTCATGTATAATGGCTAATGTTGGTGAAATCAATATAAAATTGCGGTTTTAAACATGCAAAAGCATACAAAACGCCGATTTCAAGTATTTAAACTGTCATATACATGCATATGTCGTGTTTAATGGCTTATGTTTGCAAAATCAAGATAAAATTGTTGTTTTCAGCTTGCAAAAACATACAAAATGCTGTTTTCAAGTATTTAAACTGTCATATTCATGTATATGTCGTGTGTAATGGCGTATGTTTGCAAAATCAAGATAAAATAGCTGTTTTCAGCTTGCAAAAACATACAAAAAGCTGTTTTCATGTATTTAAACTGTCATATTTAAGTTTCTGTCGTGGATAATGTCTAATGTTTGTGAAATCAAGATAAAATTGCTGTTTTAAGCATGCAAAAGCATACAAAACACCGTTTTCAAGTCTTTAACTGTCATATTCATGTATATGTCGTGTGTAATGGCTTATGTTTGCAAAATCAAGAAAAAATAGCTGTTTTCAGCTTGCAAAAACATACAAAATGCTGTTTTCAAGTATTTAAATTGTCATGTTCATATATCTGTCGTGTATAATGGCGTATGTTTGCAAAATCAAGATAAAATAGTTGTTTTCAACTTGCAAAAACATACAAAATGCTGTTTTAATGTATTTAAACTGTCATATTTAAGTTTCTGTCGTGTATAATGGCTTATGTTGGTGCAATCAAGATAAAATTGCTGTTTTAAGCATGCAAAAGCATACAAAACACCGTTTTCAAGTATTTAAACTATCATATTCATGTATATGTCGTGTGTAATGGCTCATGTTTGCAAAATCAAGATACAATAGCTGTTTTCAGCTTACAAAAACATGCAAAATGCTGTTTTTAAGTATTTAAACTGTCATGTTCATATTTCTGTCGTGTATAATGGCTAATGTTGGTGAAATCAAGATAAAATTGATGTTTTAAGCATGCAAAAGCATAAAAAACGCCGTTTTCAAGTATTTAAACTGTCATATTCAGGTATATGTCATGTGTAATGGCTTATGTTTGCAAAATCAAGATAAAATAGCTGTTTTCAGCTTGCAAAAACATACAAAATGCTGTTTTCAAGTATTATTATGGCTTATGTTTGCAAGATCAAGTTAAAATAGCTGTTTTCAGCTTGCAAATACATACAAAATGCTGTTTTCAAGTATATAAACTGTCATGTTTATGTTTCTGTCGTGTATAATTGATATTGCTGGTGAAATCAAGATAAAATTGCTGTTTTAAGCATGAAAAAGCATACAAAACACCGTTTTCAAGATTTAAACTGTCATATTCATGTATATGTCGTTTGTTATGACTTATGTTTGCAAGATCAAGATAAAATAGCAGTTTTCAGCTTGCAAAAACATACAAAATGCTGTTTTCAATATTTAAACTGTCATATTCATATTTCTGTTGTGTACAATGAGTAATGATGATGAAATCAAGATAAAATTGCTGTTTTAAGCATGCAAAAGCATACAAAACGCCGTTTTCAAGTATTTAAACTGTCTTATTCAGGTATATGTCGTGTGTAATGACTTATGTTTGCAAAATCAAGATAAAGTAGCTATTTTCAGCTTGCAAAAACATACAAAATGCTGTTTTCAAGTAATTAATCTGTCATATTCATGTATATGTAATGTGTAATGGCGAATGTTTGCAAAATCAAGATAAAATAGCTGTTTTCTGCTTGCAAAAACATACAAAATGCTGTTAGCAAGTATTTAAACTGTCATATTCATATTTCTGTTGTGTATAATGGGATATGATGATGAAATCAATATAAAATTGCTGTTTTAAGCATGCAAAAGCATACAAAACGCCGTTTTCAAGTATTTAAACTGTCATATTCATGTATATGTCGTGTGTAATGACTTATGTTTGCGAAATCAAGATAAAATAGCTGTTTTCAGCTTGCAAAAACATACAAAATGCTGTTTCTAAGTATTTAAACTGTCATATTCATGTATATGTCATGTGTAATGGCGTATGTTTGCAAAATCAAGATAAAATAGATGTTTTCAGCTTGCAAAAACATACAAAATGCTGTTTTCAAGTATTTAAACTGCCATATTCATATTTATGTCATATGAAATGGCGTATGTTTGCAAAATCAAGATAAAATAGCTGTTTTCAGCTTGCAAAAACATACAAAATGCTGTTTCTAAGTATTTAAACTGTCATATTCATGTATATGTCATGTGTAATGGCGTATGTTTGCAAAATCAAGATAAAATAGATGTTTTCAGCTTGCAAAAACATACAAAATGCTGTTTTCAAGTATTTAAACTGCCATATTCATATTTATGTCATGTGAAATGGCGTATGTTTGCGAAATCAAGATAAAATAGCTGTTTTCAGCTTGCAAAAACATACAAATGCTGTTTTCAAGTATATAAACTGTCATATTCATGTTTCGTTCGTGTATAACGGCTAATGTTGGTGAAATTAAGATAAAATTGCTGTTTTGAGCATGCAAAAGCAAACAAAACACCGTTTTCAAGTATTTAATCTGTCATATTCATGTATAAGTCGTGTGAAATGGCTTATGTTTGCTAAATCAAGATAAAATAGCTGTTTTCAGCTTGCAAAAACATACAAAATGCTGTTTTTAAGTATCTAAACTGTCATATTCATGTTTCTGTCGTGTATAATGGCTAGTGTTGCTGAAATCAAGATAAAATTGCTGTTTTTAGCTTGCAAAAACAAACAAAATGCTGTTTTCAAGTATTTAAACTGTCATATTCATGTTTCTTTCGTGTATAACGGCTAATGTTGGTGAAATTAAGATAAAATTGCTGTTTTAAGCATGCAAAAGCAAACAAAACACCGTTTTCAAGTATTTAAACTGTCATATTCATGTATATGTCGTGTGAAATGGCTTATGTTTGCAAAATCAAGATAAAATAGCTGTTTTCAGCTTGCAAAAACATACAAAATGCTGTTTTTAAGTATTTCAACTGTCATATTCATGTTTCTGTCGTGTATAATGGCTAGTGTTGCTGAAATCAAGATAAAATTGCTGTTTTAAGCATGCAAAAGCATACAAAACACCGTTTTCAAATATTTAAACTGTCATATTCATGTATATGTCGTGTGTAATGGCTTATGTTTGCAAAATCAAGATAAAATAGCTGTTTTCAGCTTGCAAAAACATTCAAAATGCTGCTTTCAAGTATATAAACTATCATATTAATGTTTCTGTCGTGTATAATGGCTAATGTTGCTGAAATCAAGATAAAATTGCTGTTTTAAGCATGCAAAAGCAAACAAAACACCGTTTTCAAGTATTTAAACTGTCATATTCATGTATATGTCGTGTGAAATGGCTTATGTTTGCAAAATCAAGATAAAATTGCTGTTTTAGGCATGCAAAAGCATACAAAACGCAGTTTTCAAGTATTTAAACTGTAATATGATTATTTCTGTCGTGTATAATGGCTAATGTTGGTGAAATCAAGATAAAATTGCTGTTTTAAACATGCAAAAGCATGCAAAACACCGTTTTCAAGTATATAAACAATCATATTCATGTATATGTCATGTGTAATGGCTTATGTTTGCAAAATCAAGATAAAATAGCGGTTTTCAATTTGCAAAAACATAGAAAATGCTGTTTTCAAGTATTTAAACTGTCATATGTAAGATGGCGGAGAATGAAGATTCAAATGTTAATACAGTGTGCAATATTTGCAAAAATAAAAAAGACGAATTAAAAGTTAAATGTTCGGGAATATGTGGACATGTGTTTCATATCACCTGCATAAAACTAGGCAAACGTGAATACAACATACTTACCAGTACTTTGAAAAACATCAAATATTTTTGCGAAGCCTGTGAATGTGTTCTATTCGATGCTCGCGGAGAATTAAGTGTTAGTTCTTCAGAGAAAGAAAATTATGTGAGTTTTTCACCAGTATTTATGAAATTATTATCTAAAATGGAAGAAATGGCCAAAACTATAAATGAGTTGTCAAAAGAAGTAAATGCACTTAAAAATAATAAAGACATGTCAAATTTAAACAACCTTGAAACTGCAAAACCATCTTATGCGAAGGTCGCGCTGGGGCGCAGTGAGTCAGAGCAAGATAAAACTGACTTAAGCCAAACTGATAAAACAGACAACGATAAAGAAGAAATAAATTCGTGTTTCAATTTGGCTACTCCGAACAACAGATGTCACAATGAGCCACAAAAATCATCTTCTTCGAAGAAGCAAGTATTAAATGCAGGAAATAAGGAGGTCAAAAAGACCGATGAATTTACCCTAGTAAAAGATAGAAGAGGGGGAAATAAACACAAAAACAACTCCGTCATAGGGTCTTCGGAAGTAAATAATTCAGAGTCGCAATTCAGATCATGCCCTAAATTAGCATGGCTATTTGTAGGCAGAGTAGCCACTGATGTCTCAAATGGTGACATAGAAAAATATTTAAAAACAAAATTAGCAATAAAAAAACTAATAATAGAAAAAATATCCAAGCCAGACGCAAATACTTCAGCCTTCAAAATTGGAGTTGATATAGATCACTTAGACAAAGTGAATAAAAGCGAATTTTGGCCGACCGGGGTGGTAGTCAGGCGCTTTTCTTTTTTTCAGAAGAAACCCCTAAAACAGCCAGGGAAATAGCAGGGGATGCAGACAGCTCATATATAAATACTCTCCCAAAGAAAAAATTGCAATTATATTACCAAAATGTTAATGGGTTAAGAACAAAATTGTTGAACTTCCATAATAATATACTTGCAGAAAACTATGATTTAATTTCTATTACGGAAACATGGTTGCATTGTGGTATTTCAAACAGTGAGTTGTGTGATAGCCGTTATTCTGTTTTTAGAAAAGACAGGTACTCGGTGTCTACAGCAAAAGGCGGTGGTGTTATGATAGCAATAAAAAAAGTGTACAACCCTGTGCTATTACACAATAATTTAGGAACTAATAGATCTTATGACTGGATATGCGCGAAGGCAACTATTTTCAATACACAGGTGATTTTAGTGTGCGTGTATTTCTGTCCCGCAACTTCGGTAGAAGAATACGAGTCTTTTATAGAAGAAATTGATTCCATTACAGACATTATTGAATGCGAAAATGTGTTTTTTGTGGTTGACTGGAACATCACTGAGATAAACTCTACACAATTTAACTTCGCGAACGGGAACAATAAATCGAGAATAGTAAACGAACTCATGTCAAAATTTAGCTTAATTTCTATGAATCCTTGCTTAAATGTTAATTCTGTTACTCTAGACTTAATTTTGTCCAATGTATGTGATTCTAAATTAGATATAAATGATAATCCTCTTGTAAAAGAAGATAGGCATCATCCCACACTGCTCGTAACTATACCTATTGTTAAACATAAGACTTACAATACAAAAAATGTAAAACAGTATAATTTCAAAAAGCTAATTATGAAAAATTATATAATATGTTAACTAAATGTGACTGGAGTAGATTAGATGAAAACTCAAATCCAGATGTAAACTTAAATATTTTTTACGAATCTATGTATCAAATATTTGATGAATGTATTCCGAAATATATTGTAAAAAAAAATACGGATCCTGCCTGGTTCACAAATGAAATAAAAAATAAAATTAAACTAAAGCAAAGATACTATAAGAAATCTAAACAAAACACAGCAAATCAGTTAGAATATATGCACAAATATAAACAATTAAGATCTGAGGTAAAAACGCTTATAAAGCAAGCACACGTAGACCACATAAACATGATTAATAATAATTTTAAAAATAATCCAAAACAGTTTTGGTCTCACATAAACAAAAAACGTAAAGATAATAGTATGTCCTCATTATTTATTTATAAAGAGGAACAATATAATAACTATTTAGATATCGCTAATGCTTTCGCAGAATATTTTTCTTCAGTGTATGATTCGGACAAACAACATGCTAACTCTAACAACAATACTCAGGAAAATAATATTTTATGTGAGATATTTACAATAAAAGAAATTACTGAGTCAGATATTAGTAAGGCTATTAAAGAAATTAATGTTAATTCTGCCACTGGCCCAGATAATATTCCTAGTTTTATCCTTAAAGGATGTGCAGATATATTTATCAAGCCTTTAGCCATAATTTTCAACTCGGCAATTAGGAAAAATATATTCCCAACTTTATTAAAACTGGGACGAGTATGTCCCATATTTAAATCTGGAAATCCTAAATATGTAGTAAACTATAGGCCAGTAACAATTTTACCAGCCATATCAAAAATATTTGAAAAAATACTATATAACCAACTTTACAATCACGTAAAATCATTTATAGCCAATGAACAACATGGATTCGTAAAAAATAAATCCACAATAACCAATTTAAGTACAATTGCCCAAGATGTCTCATCAGCGGTTGACAGAGGCAATCAGCTAGATGTAATATATACGGATTTGAGCAAGGCTTTTGATAAAGTTGATCATGGGAGATTAATAACAAAATTAAAGTCATTTGCAATTAGCGATGATCTACTCCTACTATTTAAATCGTACTTATCAGATAGAGTTCAGTACGTTGAATATCATAAATGCAAATCTAATGAATTTATGCCCTCCTCAGGTGTGCCACAAGGTTCATTACTAGGGCCATTATTTTTTGTTTTATTTATAAATGATTTGCCTGAACATGTAAATTTTACCAAATGTCTTTTAAATGCTGACGACCTCAAAATATATAAAGAAATCAAAACTTTGTCAGACTGTATTCATGTACAAAATGATATAGATGCTATTAGTAACTGGTGTAAGGATAATAGTTTAGAATTTAATATAAATAAATGTAAGATTATATCTTTTGCACGCAAAAGGAATGTTTTAGAACATGATTATAATATAAATTCTAATAAATTGGAACGGGTATATGAATTTAAAGACTTGGGAGTGTTATTTCAAAATAATTTTAAATTTGAGAAGCACTGTGAAGAGATTATTAATAAAGGCTATAAAAACTTAGGTTTCATATTAAGAAACGCCAATAATTTAACAAAAGATACTCTTATAGTATTATTTAATTCACTGGTTAGGTCATTATTAGAGTATGGATGTATAATTTGGAATCCTACTACCCAAATTATGGAAAAACAAATTGAAAGAGTTCAAATGAGATTTATGAGATATTTATTTTACAAACAATTCAATGCTGCACCAAGAATGATCTCATACCTTGATCAATTAAATATTTTTGAATGTTGCAGTCTGAAACAAAGACGAAGAAAAATTATTTTCACTTTCATATGGAATATAATTCACTCTAATATTGACTCAGCAACTTTACTACAGATTTGCCCTTTTTATGCACCGTCAGTAGTCTTAAGACCTAGAGAAAAGATATTTCATGTGGCTAAGAATACCTGTTCGCCATTAAATAATGCTTTTCATCTAGTTAATGAAATATGTGCCAATGTAGAAACGTATGATATATATTGTACCAATAAAAACAGTATTCGTGTTCTTTTTTGATATGTTTTTAGTGGAATTTATAAATTTGCATTTTAAACATGTATTTGTTCGTCTTTAGATATTTTTAATTGAATTCATTAATTTATATTTTTAATTTGTATGTTGATTGTTTATTTTGTATGTATATTATTGTATCTAAAACTGTAAATATGTTAATGGAAATCTTTCTGTATATTTGCAGTATAAATAAACTTATTATTATATTCATGTATATGTCATGTGTAACGGCGTATGTTTGCAAAATCAAGATAAAATAACTGTTTTCAGCTTGCAAAAACCTACAAAATGCTGTTTTCAAGTATTTAACTGTCATATTCATGTTTCTGTCGTATATAATGGCTAGTGTTGCAGAAATCAAGATAAAATTGTTGTTTAAAGCATGCAAAAGCATACAAAATACCGTTTTCAAATATTTTAAGTGTCATATTCATGTATATGTCGTGTGTAATGGCTTATATTTGCAAAATCAAGATAAAATATCTGTTTGCAGCTTGCAAAAACATACAAAATGCTGCTTTCAAGTATTTAAACTGTCATGTTTATGTTTCTGTCGTGTATATTGGCTAATGTTGGTGAAATCAAGATAAAATTACTGTTTTAAGCATGCAAAGCATACACAACATCGTTTTCAAGTATTTAAACTGTCATATTCATGTATATGTCGTGTTTAATGGCTTAAGTTTGCAAAATCAAGATAAAATAGCTGTTTTCAGCTTGCAAAAACATACAAAATGTTGTTTTCAAGTATTTAAACTGTCATATTCATGTTTCTGTCTTGTATAATGGCTAATGTTGGTGAAATCAAGATAAAATTGCTGTTTTAAGCATCCAAAAGCATACAAAACACCAATTTCAAGTATTTAAACTGTTATATTCATGTATATGTCGTGTGTAGTGGCTTATGTTTGTAAAATCAAGATAAAATAGATGTTTTCTGCTTGCAAAAACATACAAAATGCTGTTTTCAAGTATTTAAACTGTCATAATAATGTTTCTGTCGTGTATAATAGCTAATGTTGGTGAAATCAAGATAAAATTGTTGTTTTAAGCAAGCAAAAGCATACAAAACACAGTTTTCAAGTATTTAAACTGTCATGTTCATGTATATGTCGTGTGTAATGGCTTTTGTTTGAAAAATCTAGATAAAAAAGCTGTTTTCAGCTAGAAAAAACATACAAAATGCTGTTTTCATGTATTTAAACTGTCATATTCATGTTTCTGACGTGTATAATGGCTAATGTTGATGAAATTAAGACAAAATTGCAGTTTTAAACATACAAAACACAGTTTTCAAGTATTTAAACTGTCATATGTATGTATATGCCGTGTGTAATGGCTTATGTTTGCAAAATGAAGACAAAATAGCTGTTTTCAGCTTGAAAAAACACACAAAATGCTGTTTTTAAGTATTTAAACTGTCATATTCATGTTTCTGTCGTGTATAATGGCTAATGTTGGTGAAATCAAGATAAAATTGCTGTTTTAAGCATGCAAAAGCAAACAAAACACCGGTTTCAAGTATTTAAACTGTCATATTTATGTATATAAAATAAAATGAATAAATAAATATATCCTCACGCGTTTTACCCATTAAGGGTGTGGCACTCTGCTTACGCAGATCTCGGTAAGTGATATATTTTTGCGTATGAAGTGCGGTTACCAGCCGTCAAGTCATAGCCCCCAAAGTTGTTAGTGGAGGGGGAACCACAGGGGTAAATTTAAATTGGCAACTGTCGGTACTGGGATTCGAACTGAGGATCTCACGATCCACAGTCCGATACGTTACCACTGAGCTATTTATTTTCATGTATATATCGTGTGTAATGGCTAATGTTTGCAAAATCAAGATAAAATAGCTGTTTTCAGCCTTCAAAAACATACAAAATGCTGTTTTCAAGTATATAAACTGCCATATTTATGTTTCTGTTGTGTATAATGCCTAATGTTGATGAAATCAAAATAAAATTGCTGTTTTAAGCACACAAAACGCCAAATTCAAGTATTTAAACTGTCATATTCATGTATATGTCATGTGTAATGGCTTATGTTTGCAAAATCAAGATAAAATAGCTGTTTTCAGCTTGCAAAAACATGCAAAATGCTGTTTTCAAATATTTAAACTGTCATATTCATGTTTTTGTCATGTATAATGGCTAATGTTGGTGAAATCAATATAAAATTGCGGTTTTAAACATGCAAAAGCATACAAAACGCCGATTTCAAGTATTTAAACTGTCATATACATGCATATGTCGTGTTTAATGGCTTATGTTTGCAAAATCAAGATAAAATTGTTGTTTTCAGCTTGCAAAAACATACAAAATGCTGTTTTCAAGTATTTAAACTGTCATATTCATGTATATGTCGTGTGTAATGGCGTATGTTTGCAAAATCAAGATAAAATAGCTGTTTTCAGCTTGCAAAAACATACAAAAAGCTGTTTTCATGTATTTTAACTGTCATATATAAGTTTCTGTCGTTTATAACGGTTAATGTTGGTGAAATCAAGATTATATTGCTGTTATAAGCATGCAAAGGCATACAAAAAACCGTTTTCAAGTATTTAATCTGTCATATTCATGTATATGTCGTGTGTAATGGCTTATGTTTGCAAAATCAAGATAAAATTGCTGTTTTCAGCTTGCAAAAACATACAAAAAGCTGTTTTCATGTATTTAAACTGTCATATTTAAGTTTCTGTCGTGGATAATGTCTAATGTTGGTGAAATCAAGATAAAATTGCTGTTTTAAACATGCAAAAGCATACAAAACACCGTTTTCAAGTATATAAACACACATATTCATGTATATGTCATGTGAAATAGCGTATGTTTGCAAAATCAAGATAAAATAGCTGTTTTCAGCTTACAAAACCGTTTTCAAGTATTTAAACTGTCATATTCATGTATATGTCGTGTGAAATGGCTTATGTTTGCAAAATCAAGATAAAATAGCTGTTTTCAGCTTGTAAAAACATAAAAAATGCTGTTTGTAAGTATTTAGACTGTCATATTCATGTTTCTGTCGTGTATAACGGCTAATGTTGGTGAAATTAATATAAAATTGCTGTTTTAATCATGCAAAAGCAAACAAAACACCGTTTTCAAGTATTTAAACTGTCATATTCATGTATATGTCGTGTGTAATGGCTTATGTTTGCAAAATCAAGATAAAATTGCTGTTTTAAGCATGCAAAAGCATACAAAACGCCGTTTTCAAGTATTTAAACTGTCATATGAATGTTTCTGTCATGTATAATGGCTAATGTTGGTGAAATCAAGATAAAATTGCTGTTTTAAACATGCAAAAGCATACAAAATACCGTTTTCAAGTATATAAACATTCATATTCATGTATATGTCATGTGTAATGGCTTATGTTTGCAAAATCAAGATAAAATAGCTGTTTTCAACTTGCAAAAACATACAAAATGCTGTTTTCAAGTATTTAAACTGTGATATTCATGTATATGTCATGCGAAATGGATAAAATATGCGCAAAATCAAGATAAAATAGTTGTTTTCAGCTTGTAAAAACATACAAAATGCTGTTTGTAAGTATATAGACTGTCATATTCATGTTTCTGTCGTGTATAATGGGCAATATTGGTAAAATCAAGATAAAATTGCTGTTTTAAGCATGCAAAATCATACAAAACACCATTTTCAAGTATTTAAACTGTCATATTCATGTATATGTCGTGTGTAATGGCTTATGTTAGCAAAATCAAGATAAAATAGCTGTGTTCAGCTTGTAAAAGCATTCAAAATGCTGTTGTCGAGTATTTAAACTGTCATATTCATGTATATGTCGTGTGTAATGGCGTATGTTTGCAAAATCAAGATAAAATAGCTGTTTTCAGCTTGCAAAAACATTCAAAATGCTGTTTTCAAGTATTTAAACTGCCATATTCATGTATATGTCATGTGAAATGGCGTATGTTTGCAAACTCAAGATAAAATAGCTGTTTTTAGCTTGCAAAAACATACAAAATGCTGTTTTCAAGTATAAAACTGTCATATTCATGTTTCTGTCGTGTATAACGGCTAATGTTGTTGAAATTAATATAAAATTGCTGCTTTAATCATGCAAAAGCAAACAAAACACCGTTTTCAAGTATTTAAACTGTCATATTCATGTATATGTCGTGTGTAATGGCTTATGTTTGCAAAATCAAGATAAAATAGCTGTTTTCAGCTTACAAAACCGTTTTCAAGTATTTAAACTGTCATATTCATGTATATGTCGTGTGAAATGGCTTATGTTTGCAAAATCAAGATAAAATAGCTGTTTTCAGCTTGTAAAAACATAAAAAATGCTGTTTGTAAGTATTTAGACTGTCATATTCATGTTTCTGTCGTGTATAATGGCTAATATTGGTAAAATCAAGATAAAATTGCTGTTTTAAGCATGCAAAATCATACAAAACACCATTTTCAAGTATTTAAACTGTCATATTCATGTATATGTCGTGTGTAATGGCTTATGTTAGCAAAATCAAGATAAAATAGCTGTGTTCAGCTTGTAAAAACATACAAAATGCTGTTGTCGAGTATTTAAACTGTCATATTCATGTATATGTCGTATGTAATGGCTTATGTTTGCAAAATCAAGATAAAATAGTTGTTTTCAGCTTGCAAAAATATACAAAATGCTGTTTTCATGTATTTAAACTGTCATATTCATGTATATGTCATGTGTAATGGCGTATGTTTGCAAAATCAAGATAAAATAGCTGTTTTCAGCTTGCAAAAACATACAAAATGCTGTTTTAAAGTATTTAAACTGCCATATTCATACATATATGTCATGTGAAATGGCGTATGTTTGCAAAATCAAGATAAAATATCTGTTTTCAGCTTGCAAAAACATACAAAATGCTGTTTTCAAGTATTTAAACTAGTTAGTTAGTTAGTTAATTTATTTATTCATGCCTTTCGGCCTAGAATCTGTACAAATTTTTACATCTTATTTCTATGGTGATTACATTATATAAGTTAACTAAAAAAAAATAAACTATATTAAACGTTTCCTTCTTTCTAAAATTTTTCCATCCAGTCTTTTCCTGTTCCTAGGTCATTTAGTAAGTAAATTTCATCTCTTCTTTCTCTTTCCGTCTCTCTACAATAAAGTCTTAAATGTTCCAAAGATTCTTCTTCTCTGCCACATAATCTACATCTCTTTTCTTCTGCTGGCAATCCGTACATGTTACTTCTTTCCTCATTGCCGCATCTAAATCGAGCTATTGTAGTGACATTTATGACTTTTAATAAATATCTTGGAATCTGTAAAGTCTGTAAATTCTTGTATCGTGGGTTATATTTGGTTACTTGAATTTTGTTGAACTGTTCTTGTTTTTGTATGTCTCTGTCTCTGTTTGTCAATGTTTCTATTACAGTTTCTTCATTTTGTCTCTTTCTCTCTGTTTCTAAGACTGACAATCCATTTCTTTCATAATATGCTTTTCTAGTTATTCCCCATTTCGTGAGTTTGGATTTTTCTTCATTTGAACGTTTTATTGACTTCCAGCATTCCTGTAGTAAAGTGTTTTCCGAAACTCTCACTCTTTCCTCGTACTTAACGGCTCTCTTTCCTGTTTCTATTCTTAATTTATCTATTTTCATTTCTTCCAGGGCTATGTAGCTAGGAGTACATTTATCTAACCCCAATATCCATTTTATGTATCTGATTTGAATGTCTTCGATTATTTGTTTCTCTTCCCATCCGTATATCTCCGCACCATACATCAGAATACTTTTGACTATACTTTCGAACATCATCCACCTTACTCTAATATTCTTTTAAAATTTTCTTTCTCCGATACTCCATACTTGTTTTGTCGCTATTAATGCCTTTTTCTTTATTCTCTCCAGATATTTATTGTGATAATTATTTCTTTGGAATGTGAACCCTAGATATGTAAATTCTTTTACTTCTTTTATTTGTTGTCCGTCCCATTTAAATACTTCTTTTGTCTCTCTTCCTCCTCCTTTCTTGAATTTCATTACTTTTGACTTCTCTACATTGAGCGTTAGTTTTTTCCTTTTTAAATATTGTTGTATCGCCTAAACATTGCTTTCATTCCTTCTGCATCTTTTGCTACCACTGCTACGTCATCAGCATATGCCAGTGACCAGATTTTCTTCTTCCCTATGACTATGCCCCCTGTTTGTTCCTTACTAAAATATTCCTCCATGTCTGCTATATACAAAGCAAACAGCGTGGGGCTTAAAGGGCATCCTTGACGTAACCCTTTGTCCGTCCAGAATTCTTCCGAGTTTTCATTTTTCACTTTAACGATGGAGACTGTTTCCCTATACATACTTTCTATATTTGTTAGCAACCTATGTTCATTTTCCTTAAAATTCAATATTCAAGTATTTAAACTGTCATATTCATATTTCTGTCGTGTATAATGGGTAATGATGGTGAAATCAAGATAAAATTGCTGTTTTAAGCATGCAAAAGCATACAAAACGCCGTTTTCAAGTATTTAAACTGTCATATTCATGTATATGTCGTGTGTAATGGCTTATGTTCGCAAAATCAAGATAAAATAACTGTTTTCAGCTTGCAAAAACATACAAAATACTGTTTTCAAGTATTTAAACTGCCATATCATGTATATGTCATGTGAAATGGCGTATGTTTGCAAAATCAAGATAAAATAGCTGTTTTCAGCTTGCAAAAACATACGAAATGCTGTTTTCAAGTATTTAAACTGTCATATTCATGTTTCTGTCGTGTATAACGGCTAATGTTGGTGAAATCAAGATAAAATTGCTCTTTTAGGCATGCAAAAGCAAACAAAACACCGTTTTCAATTATTTAAACTGTCATATTCATGTATATGTCGTGTTAAATGGCTTATGTTTGCAAAATCAAGATAAAATAGCTGTTTTCAGCTTGCAAAAACATACAAAATGCTGTATTTAAGTATTTAAACTGTCATATTCATGTTTCTGTCGTGTATAAAGGCTTACGTTTGTGAAATCAAGATAAAATTGCTGTTTTAAACTTGCAAAAGCATACAAAACAGCGTTTTCAAGTATATAAACTGTCATATTCATGTATATGTCTCGTGTAATGGCGTATGTTTGCAAAATCAAGATAAAATTA
>CAWWDY010001261.1:0-30591 GCA_963942605.1 Poecilus cupreus | reverse complement strand
TATGAGAAATGACGATAAAATTGCTGTTTTAAACTTGCAAAAACATGTTTCTTTCGTGTGAAACGGCGTTTTATGAGAAATGACGATAAAATTGCTGTTTTAAACTTGCAAAAACATAGAAAAACGCTGTTTTGAACTATTCAAACTGACAAATTCATGTTTCTTTCGTGTAAAACGGCGATTTATGAGAAATGACGATAAAATTGCTGTTTTAAACTTGCAAAAACATAGAAAAACGCTGTTTTGAACTATTCAAACTGACAAATTCATGTTTCTTTCGTGTGAAACGGCGATTTATGAGAAATGACGATAAAATTGCTGTTTTAAACTTGCAAAAATATAGAAAAACGCTATTTTTAACTATTCAAACTGATAAATTCATGTTTCTTTCGTGTGAAACGGCGATTTATGAGAAATAACGATAAAACTGCTGTTTTAAACTTGCAAAAACATAGAAAAACGCTGTTTTTAACTATTCAAACTGATAAATTCATGTTTCTTTCGTGTGAAACGGCGATTTATGAGAAATGACGATAAAATTGCAAAAACATAGAAAAACGCTGTTTTGAACTATTCAAACTGACAAATTCATGTTTCTTTCGTGTGAAACGGCGATTTATGAGAAATGACGATAAAATTGCTGTTTTAAACTTGCAAAAACATAGAAAAACGCTGTTTTTAACTATTCAAACTGATAAATTCATGTTTCTTTCGTGTGAAACGGCGATTTATGAGAAATGACGATAAAATTGCTGTTTTAAACTTGCAAAAACATAGAAAAACGCTGTTTTGAACTATTCAAACTGACAAATTCATGTTTCTTTCATTCGAAACGGTGGATTTTGTGAAATCACGATAAAACTGCTGTTTTAAACTTGCAAAAACATAGAAAAACGCTGTTTTGAACTATTCAAACTGATAAATTCATGATTCTTTCGTGTGAAACGCGATTTATGAGAAATGACGATAATATTGCTGTTTTAAACTTGCAAAAACATAGAAAAACGCTGTTTTTAACTATTCAAACTGATAAATTCAGGTTTCTTTCGTGTGAAACGGCGATTTATGAGAAATGACGATAAAATTGCTGTTTTAAACTTGCAAAAACATAGAAAAACGCTGTTTTGAACTATTCAAACTGACAAATTCATGTTTCTTTCGTGTGAAACGGCGATTTATGAGAAATGACAATAAAATTACTGTTTTAAACATGAAAAAACATAGAAAACCCTGTTTTTAACTATTCAAACTGATAAATTCATGTTTCTTTCGTGTGAAACGGCGTTTTATGCGAAATGACGATAAAATTGCTGTTTTAAACTTGCAAAAACATAGAAAAACGCTGTTTTGAACTATTTAAACTGACAAATTCATGTTTCTTTCGTGTAAAACGGCGATTTATGAGAAATGACGATAAAATTGCTGTTTTAAACTTGCAAAAACATAGAAAAACGCTGTTTTGAACTATTCAAACTGACAAATTCATGTTTCTTTCATTCGAAACGGTGGATTTTTGTGAAATCACGATAAAACTGCTGTTTTAAACTTGCAAAAAAAAAAAACGCTGTTTTGAACTATTCAAACTGATAAATTCATGATTCTTTCGTGTGAAACGGCGATTTATGAGAAATGACGATAAAATTGCTGTTTTAAACTTGCAAAAACATAGAAAAACGCTGTTTTTAACTATTCAAACTGATAAATTCAGGTTTCTTTCGTGTGAAACGGCGATTTATGAGAAATGACGATAAAATTGCTGTTTTAAACTTGTAAAAACATAGTAAAACGCTGTTTTGAACTATTCAAACTGACAAATTCATGTTTCTTTCGTGTGAAACGGCGATTTATTAGAAATGACGATAAAATTGCTGTTTTAAACTTGCAAAAACATAGAAAAACGCTGTTTTTAACTATTCAAACTGATAAATTCAGGTTTCTTTCGTTCGAAACGGTGGATTTTGTGAAATCACGATAAAACTGCTGTTTTAAACTTGCAAAAACATAGAAAAACGCTGTTTTGAACTATTCAAACTGATAAAATCATGATTCTTTCGTGTGAAACGGCGATTTATGAGAAATGACGATAAAATTGCTGTTTTTAAACTTGCAAAAACATAGAAAAACGCTGTTTTTAACTATTCAAACTGACAAATTCATGTTTCTTTCGTGTGAAACGGCGTTTTATGAGAAATGACGATAAAATTGCTGTTTTAAACTTGCAAAAACATAGAAAAACGCTGTTTTTAACTATTCAAACTGACAAATTCATGTTTCTTTCGTGTAAAACGGCGTTTTATGAGAAATGACGATAAAATTGCTGTTTTAAACTTGCAAAAACATAGAAAAACGCTGTTTTGAACTATTTAAACTGACAAATTCATGTTTCTTTCGTGTGAAACGGCGATTTATGAGAAATGACGATAAAATTGCTGTTTTAAACTTGCAAAAACATAGAAAACCCTGTTTTTAACTATTCAAACTGATAAATTCATGTTTCTTTCGTGTGAAACGGCGTTTTATGAGAAATGACGATAAAATTGCTGTTTTAAACTTGCAAAAACATAGAAAAACGCTGTTTTGAACTATTCAAACTGACAAATTCATGTTTCTTTCGTGTTAAACGGCGATTTATGAGAAATGACGATAAAATTGCTGTTTTAAACTTGCAAAAACATAGAAAAACGCTGTTTTGAACTATTCAAACTGACAAATTCATGTTTCTTTCGTGTGAAACGGCGATTTATGAGAAATGACGATAAAATTGCTGTTTTAAACTTGCAAAAATATAGAAAAACGCTATTTTTAACTATTCAAACTGATAAATTCATGTTTCTTTCGTGTGAAACGGCGATTTATGAGAAATAACGATAAAACTGCTGTTTTAAACTTGCAAAAACATAGAAAAACGCTGTTTTTAACTATTCAAACTGATAAATTCAGGTTTCTTTCGTTCAAAACGGTGGATTTTTGTGAAATCACGATAAAACTGCTGTTTTAAACTTGCAAAAAAAAAACAACGCTGTTTTGAACTATTCAAACTGATAAATTCATGATTCTTTCGTGTGAAATGGCGATTTATGAGAAATGACGATAAAATTGCTGTTTTAAACTTGCAAAAACATAGAAAAACGCTGTTTTGAACTATTCAAACTGACAAATTCATGTTTCTTTCGTGTGAAACGGCGATTTATGAGAAATGACGATAAAATTGCTGTTTTAAACTTGCAAAAACATAGAAAAACGCTGTTTTTAACTATTCAAACTGATAAATTCATGTTTCTTTCGTGTGAAACGGCGATTTATGAGAAATGACGATAAAATTGCTGTTTTAAACTTGCAAAAACATAGAAAAAACGCTGTTTTTAACTATTAAAATTGATAAATTCAGGTTTCTTTCGTTCGAAACGGTGGATTTTTGTAAAATCACGATAAAACTGCTGTTTTAAACTTGCAAAAACATAGAAAAACGCTGTTTTGAACTATTCAAACTGATAAATTCATGTTCCTTTCGTGTGAAACGGCGATTTATGAGAAATGACGATAAAATTGCTGTTTTAAACTTGCAAAAACATAGAAAAACGCTGTTTTGAACTATTCAAACTGACAAATTCATGTTTCTTTCGTGTGAAACGGCGATTTATGAGAAATGACAATAAAATTGCTGTTTTAAACATGAAAAAATATAGAAAAACGCTGTTTTGAACTATTCAAACTGACAAATTCATGTTTCTTTCATTCGAAACGGTGGATTTTTGTGAAATCACGATAAAACTGCTGTTTTAAACTTGCAAAAAAAAAAACGCTGTTTTGAACTATTCAAACTGATAAATTCATGATTCTTTCGTGTGAAACGGCGATTTATGAGAAATGACGATAAAATTGCTGTTTTAAACTTGCAAAAACATAGAAAAACGCTGTTTTTAACTATTCAAACTGATAAATTCAGGTTTCTTTCGTGTGAAACGGCGATTTATGAGAAATGACGATAAAATTGCTGTTTTAAACTTGCAAAAACATAGAAAAACGCTGTTTTGAACTATTCAAACTGACAAATTCATGTTTCTTTCGTGTGAAACGGCGATTTATGAGAAATGACGATAAAATTGCTGTTTTAAACTTGCAAAAACATAGAAAAACGCTGTTTTTAACTATTCAAACTGATAAATTCATGTTTCTTTCGTGTGAAACGGCGATTTATGAGAAATGACGATAAAATTGCTGTTTTAAACTTGCAAAAACATAGAAAAACGCTGTTTTGAACTATTCAAACTGACAAATTCATGTTTCTTTCATTCGAAACGGTGGATTTTTGTGAAATCACGATAAAACTGCTGTTTTAAACTTGCAAAAACATAGAAAAACGCTGTTTTGAACTATTCAAACTGATAAATTCATGATTCTTTCGTGTGAAACGGCGATTTATGAGAAATGACGATAATATTGCTGTTTTAAACTTGCAAAAACATAGAAAAACGCTGTTTTTAACTATTCAAACTGATAAATTCATGTTACTTTCGTGTGAAACGGCGATTTATGAGAAATGACGATAAAATTGCTGTTTTAAACTTGCAAAAACATAGAAAAACGCTGTTTTTAACTATTTAATCTGATAAATTCAGGTTTCTTTCGTGTGAAACGGCGATTTATGAGAAATGACGATAAAATTGCTGTTTAAAACTTGCAAAAACATAGAAAAACGCTGTTTTTAACTATTCAAACTGACAAATTCATGTTTCTTTCGTGTGAAACGGCGTTTTATGAGAAATGACGATGAAATTGCTGTTTTAAACTTGCAAAAACATAGAAAATCGCTGTTTTGAACTATTCAAACTGACAAATTCATGTTTCTTTCGTGTGAAACGGCGATTTATGAGAAATGACGATAAAATTTAAACTTGCAAAAACATAGAAAAACGCTGTTTTGAACTATTCAAACTGACAAATTCATGTTTCTTTCGTGTGATACGGCGATTTATGAGAAATGACGATAAAATTGCTGTTTTAAACTTGCAAAAACATAGAAAAACGCTGTTTTTAACTATTCAAACTGATAAATTCATGTTTCTTTCGTGTGAAACGGCGATTTATGAGAAATGACAATAAAATTGCTGTTTTAAACTTGCAAAAACATAGAAAAACGCTGTTTTTAACTATTCAAACTGACAAATTCATGTTTCTTTCGTGTGAAACGGCGTTTTATGAGAAATGACGATAAAATTGCTGTTTTAAACTTGCAAAAACTTAGAAAAACGCTGTTTTGAACTATTCAAATTGACAAATTCATGTTTCTTTCGTGTGAAACGGCGATTTATGAGAAATGACGATAAAATTGCTGTTTTAAACTTGCAAAAACATAGAAAAACGCTGTTTTCAACTATTCAAACTGACAAATTCATGTTTCTTTCGTGTGAAACGGCGATTTATGAGAAATGACGATAAAATTGCTGTTTTAAACATGAAAAAACATAGAAAAACGCTGTTTTGAACTATTCAAACTGACAAATTCATGTTTCTTTCGTGTGAAACGGCGATTTATGAGAAATGACGATAAAATTGCTGTTTTAAACTTGCAAAAACATAGAAAAACGCTGTTTTGAACTATTCAAACTGACAAATTCATGTTTCTTTCATGTGAAACGGCGATTTATGAGAAATGACGATAAAATTGCTGTTTTAAACTTGCAAAAACATAGAAAAACGCTGTTTTGAACTATTCAAACTGACAAATTCATGTTTCTTTCGTGTGAAACGGCGATTTATGAGAAATGACGATAAAATTGCTGTTTTAAACTTGCAAAAACATAGAAAAACGCTGTTTTTAACTATTCAAACTGATAAATTCATGTTTCTTTCGTGTGAAACGGCGATTTATGTGAAATGACGATAAAATTGCTGTTTTAAACTTGCAAAAACATAGAAAAACGCTGTTTTGTACTATTCAAACTGATAAATTAATGATTCTTTCGTGTGAAACGGCGATTTATGAGAAATGACGATAAAATTGCTGTTTTAAACTTGCAAAAACATAGAAAAACGCTGTTATGAACTATTCAAACTGATAAATTCAGGTTTCTTTCGTGTGAAACGGCGATTTATGAGAAATGACGATAAAATTGCTGTTTTAAACTTGCAAAAACATAGAAAAACGGTGTTTTAACTATTCAAACTGATAAATTCATGTTTCTTTCGTGTGAAACGGCGATTTATGAGAAATGACGATAAAATTGCTGTTTTAAACTTGCAAAAACATAGAAAAACGCTGTTTTTAACTATTCAAACTGATAAATTCAGGTTTCTTTCGTTCGAAACGGTGGATTTTGTGAAATCACGATAAAACTGCTGTTTTAAACTTGCAAAAACATAGAAAAACGCTGTTTTGAACTATTCAAACTGATAAATTCATGATTCTTTCGTGTGAAACATCGATTTATGAGAAATGACGATAAAATTGCTGTTTTAAACTTGCAAAAACATAGAAAAACGCTGTTTTTAACTATTCAAACTGATAAATTCAGGTTTCTTTCGTGTTAAACGGCGATTTATGACAAATGACGATAAAATTGCTGTTTTAAACTTGCAAAAACATAGAAAAACGCTGTTTTTAACTATTCAAACTGACAAATTCATGTTTCTTTCGTGTGAAACGGCGTTTTATGAGAAATGACGATAAAATTGCTGTTTTAAACTTGCAAAAACATAGAAAAACGCTGTTTTGAACTATTCAAACTGACAAATTCATGTTTCTTTCGTGTGAAACGGCGATTTATGAGAAATGACGATAAAATTGCTGTTTTAAACTTGCAAAAACATAGAAAAACGCTGTTTTGAACTATTCAAACTGACAAATTCATGTTTCTTTCGTGTGAAACGGCGATTTATGAGAAATGACGATAAAATTGCTGTTTTAAACTTGCAAAAACATAGAAAAACGCTGTTTTTAACTATTCAAACTGATAAATTCATGTTTCTTTCGTGTGAAACGGCGATTTATGAGAAATGACGATAAAATTGCTGTTTTAAACTTGCAAAAACATAAAAAAACGCTGTTTTTAACTATTCAAACTGACAAATTCATGTTTCTTTCGTGTGAAACGGCGTTTTATGAGAAATGACGATAAAATTGCTGTTTTAAACTTGCAAAAACATAGAAAAACGCTGTTTTGAACTATTCAAATTGACAAATTCATGTTTCTTTCGTGTGAAACGGCGATTTATGAGAAATGACGATAAAATTGCTGTTTTAAACTTGCAAAAACATAGAAAAACGCTGTTTTTTACTATTCACACTGATAAATTCAGGTTTCTTTCGTTCGAAACGGTGGATTTTGTGAAATCACGATAAAACTGCTGTTTTAAACTTGCAAAAACATAGAAAAACGCTGTTTTGAACTATTCAAACTGATAAATTCATGATTCTTTCGTGTGAAACGGCGATTTATGAGAAATGACGATAAAATTGCTGTTTTAAACTTGCAAAAACATAGAAAAACGCTGTTTTTAACTATTCAAACTGATAAATTCAGGTTTCTTTCGTGTTAAACGGCGATTTATGACAAATGACGATAAAATTGCTGTTTTAAACTTGCAAAAACATAGAAAAACGCTGTTTTTAACTATTCAAACTGACAAATTCATGTTTCTTTCGTGTGAAACGGCGTTTTATGAGAAATGACGATAAAATTGCTGTTTTAAACTTGCAAAAACATAGAAAAACGCTGTTTTGAACTATTCAAACTGACAAATTCATGTTTCTTTCGTGTGAAACGGCGATTTATGAGAAATGACGATAAAATTGCTGTTTTAAACTTGCAAAAACATAGAAAAACACTGTTTTGAACTATTCAAACTGACAAATTCATGTTTCTTTCGTGTGAAACGGCGATTTATGAGAAATGACGATAAAATTGCTGTTTTAAACTTGCAAAAACATAGAAAAACGCTGTTTTTAACTATTCAAACTGATAAATTCATGTTTCTTTCGTGTGAAACGGCGATTTATGAGAAATGACGATAAAATTGCTGTTTTAAACTTGCAAAAACATAGAAAAACGCTGTTTTTAACTATTCAAACTGACAAATTCATGTTTCTTTCGTGTGAAACGGCGTTTTATGAGAAATGACGATAAAATTGCTGTTTTAAACTTGCAAAAACATAGAAAAACGCTGTTTTGAACTATTCAAATTGACAAATTCATGTTTCTTTCGTGTGAAACGGCGATTTATGAGAAATGACGATAAAATTGCTGTTTTAAACTTGCAAAAACATAGAAAAACGCTGTTTTCAACTATTCAAACTGACAAATTCATGTTTCTTTCGTGTGAAACGGCGATTTATGAGAAATGACGATAAAATTGCTGTTTTAAAAATGAAAAAACATAGAAAAACGCTGTTTTGAACTATTCAAACTGACAAATTCATGTTTCTTTCGTGTGAAACGGCGATTTATGAGAAATGACGATAAAATTGCTGTTTTAAACTTGCAAAAACATAGAAAAACGCTGTTTTGAACTATTCAAACTGATAAATTCAGGTTTCTTTCGTGTGAAACGGCGATTTATGAGAAATGACGATAAAATTGCTGTTTTAAACTTGGAAAAACATAGAAAAACGCTGTTTTTCTATTCAAACTGATAAATTCAGGTTTCTTTCGTTCGAAACGGTGGATTTTTGTGAAATCACGATAAAACTGCTGTTTTAAACTTGCAAAAAAAAAAAACGCTGTTTTGAACTATTCAAACTGATAAATTCATGATTCTTTCGTGTGAAACGGCGATTTATGAGAAATGACGATAAAATTGCTGTTTTAAACTTGCAAAAACATAGAAAAACGCTGTTTTTAACTATTCAAACTGATAAATTCAGGTTTCTTTCGTGTGAAACGGCGATTTATGAGAAATGACGATAAAATTGCTGTTTTAAACTTGCAAAAACATAGAAAAACGCTGTTTTGAACTATTCAAACTGACAAATTCATGTTTCTTTCGTGTGAAACGGCGATTTATGAGAAATGACGATAAAATTGCTGTTTTAAACTTGCAAAAACATAGAAAAACGCTGTTTTGAACTATTCAAACTGACAAATTCATGTTTCTTTCGTGTGAAACGGCGATTTATGAGAAATGACGATAAAATTGCTGTTTTAAACTTGCAAAAACATAGAAAAACGCTGTTTTTAACTATTCAAACTGATAAATTCATGTTTCTTTCGTGTGAAACGGCGATTTATGAGAAATGACGATAAAATTGCTGTTTTAAACTTGCAAAAACATAGAAAAACGCTGTTTTTAACTATTCAAACTGATAAATTCAGGTTTCTTTCGTTCGAAACGGTGGATTTTTGTGAAATCACAATAAAACTGCTGTTTTAAACTTGCAAAAAAAAAAAAACGCTGTTTTGAACTATTCAAACTGATAAATTCAGGTTTCTTTCGTGTGAAACGGCGATTTATGAGAAATGACGATAAAATTGCTGTTTTAAACTTGCAAAAACATAGGAAAACGCTGTTTTTAACTATTAAAACTGATAAATTCAGGTTTCTTTCGTTCGAAACGGTGGATTTTTGTGAAATCACGATAAAACTGCTGTTTTAAACTTGCAAAAACGTAGAAAAACGCTGTTTTGAACTATTCAAACTGATAAATTCATGTTTCTTTCGTGTGAAACGGCGATTTATGAGAAATGACGATAAAATTGCTGTTTTAAACATGAAAAAACATAGAAAAACGCTGTTTTGAACTATTCAAACTGACATATTCATGTTTCTTTCGTGTGAAACGGCGATTTATGAGAAATGACGATAAAATTGCTGTTTTAAACTTGCAAAAACATAGAAAAACGCTGTTTTGAACTATTCAAACTGACAAATTCATGTTTCTTTCGTGTGAAACGTCGATTTATGAGAAATGACGATAAAATTGCTGTTTTAAACTTGCAAAAACATAGAAAAACGCTGTTTTTAACTATTCAAACTGATAAATTCATGTTTCTTTCGTGTGAAACGGCGATTTATGAGAAATGACGATAAAATTGCTGTTTTAAACTTGCAAAAACATAGAAAAACGCTGTTTTTAACTATTCAAACTGATAAATTCAGGTTTCTTTCGTTCGAAACGGTGGATTTTTGTGAAATCACGATAAAACGGCTGTTTTAAACTTGCAAAAACATAGAAAAACGCTGTTTTGAACTATTCAAACTGATAAATTCATGATTCTTTCGTGTGAAACGGCGATTTATGAGAAATGACGATAAAATTGCTGTTTTAAACTTGCAAAAACATAGAAAAACGCTGTTTTTAACTATTCAAACTGATAAATTCAGGTTTCTTTCGTGTGAAACGGCGATTTATGAGAAATGACGATAAAATTGCTGTTTTAAACTTGCAAAAACATAGAAAAACGCTGTTTTTAACTATTCAAACTGACAAATTCATGTTTCTTTCGTGTGAAACGGCGTTTTATGAGAAATGACGATAAAATTGCTGTTTTAAATTTGCAAAAACATAGAAAAACGCTGTTTTGAACTATTCAAACTGACAAATTCATGTTTCTTTCGTGTGAAACGGCGATTTATGAGAAATGACGATAAAATTGCTGTTTTAAACTTGCAAAAACATAGAAAAACGCTGTTTTTAACTATTCAAACTGACAAATTCATGTTTCTTTCGTGTGAAACGGCGATTTATGAGAAATGACGATAAAATTGCTGTTTTAAACTTGCAAAAACATAGAAAAACGCTGTTTTGAACTATTCAAACTGACAAATTCATGTTTCTTTCGTGTGAAACGGCGATTTATGAGAAATGACGATAAAATTGCTGTTTTAAACTTGCAAAAACATAGAAAAACGCTGTTTTTAACTATTCAAACTGACAAATTCATGTTTCTTTCGTGTGAAACGGCGATTTATGAGAAATGACGATAAAATTGCTGTTTTAAACTTGCAAAAACATAGAAAAACGCTGTTTTGAACTATTCAAACTGACAAATTCATGTTTCTTTCGTGTGAAACGGCGATTTATGAGAAATGACGATAAAATTGCTGTTTTAAACTTGCAAAAACATAGAAAAACGCTGTTTTGAACTATTCAAACTGATAAATTCAGGTTTCTTTCGTGTGAAACGGCGATTTATGAGAAATGACGATAAAATTGCTGTTTTAAACTTGCAAAAACATAGAAAAACGCTGTTTTTAACTATTCAAACTGATAAATTCAGGTTTCTTTCGTGTGAAACGGCGATTTATGAGAAATGACGATAAAATTGCTGTTTTAAACTTGCAAAAACATAGAAAAACGCTGTTTTGAACTATTCAAACTGACAAATTCATGTTTCTTTCGTGTGAAACGGCGATTTATGAGAAATGACGATAAAATTGCTGTTTTAAACTTGCAAAAACATAGAAAAACGCTGTTTTTAACTATTCAAACTGATAAATTCATGTTTCTTTCGTGTGAAACGGCGATTTATGAGAAATGACGATAAAATTGCTGTTTTAAACTTGCAAAAACATAGAAAAACGCTGTTTTTAACTATTAAAACTGATAATTTCAGGTTTCTTTCGTTCAAAACGGTGGATTTTTGTGAAATCACGATAAAACTGCTGTTTTAAACTTGCAAAAACATAGAAAAACGTTGTTTTGAACTATTCAAACTGATAAATTCATGTTTCTTTCGTGTGAAACGGCGATTTATGAGAAATGACGATAAAATTGCTGTTTTAAACTTGCAAAAACATAGAAAAAAGCTGTTTTTAACTATTCAAACTGATAAATTCAGGTTTCTTTCGTGTGAAACGGCGATTTATGAGAAATGACGATAAAATTGCTGTTTTAAACTTGCAAAAACATAGAAAAACGCTGTTTTTAACTATTCAAACTGACAAATTCATGTTTCTTTCGTGTGAAACGGCGTTTTATGAGAAATGACGATAAAATTGCTGTTTTAAACTTGCAAAAACATAGAAAAACGCTGTTTTCAACTATTCAAACTGACAAATTCATGTTTCTTTCGTGTGAAACGGCGATTTATGAGAAATGACAATAAAATTGCTGTTTTAAACATGAAAAAACATAGAAAAACGCTGTTTTGAACTATTCAAACTGACAAATTCATGTTTCTTTCGTTCGAAACGGTGGATTTTTGTGAAATCACGATAAAACTGCTGTTTTAAACTTGCAAAAACATAGAAAAACGCTGTTTTGAACTATTCAAACTGATAAATTCATGATTCTTTCGTGTGAAACGGCGATTTATGAGAAATGACGATAAAATTGCTGTTTTAAACTTGCAAAAACATAGAAAAACGCTGTTTTTAACTATTCAAACTGATAAATTCAGGTTTCTTTCGTGTGAAACGGCGATTTATGAGAAATGACGATAAAATTGCTGTTTTAAACTTGCAAAAACATAGAAAAACGCTGTTTTGAACTATTCAAACTGACAAATTCATGTTTCTTTCGTGTGAAACGGCGATTTATGAGAAATGACGATAAAATTGCTGTTTTAAACTTGCAAAAACATAGAAAAACGCTGTTTTGAACTATTCAAACTGACAAATTCATGTTTCTTTCGTGTGAAACGGCGATTTATGAGAAATGACGATAAAATTGCTGTTTTAAACTTGCAAAAACATAGAAAAACGCTGTTTTCAACTATTCAAACTGACAAATTCATGTTTCTTCCGTGTGAAACGGCGATTTATGAGAAATGACAATAAAATTGCTGTTTTAAACATGAAAAAACATAGAAAAACGCTGTTTTGAACTATTCAAACTGACAAATTCATGTTTCTTTCGTTCGAAACGGTGGATTTTTGTGAAATCACGATAAAACTGCTGTTTTAAACTTGCAAAAACATAGAAAAACGCTGTTTTGAACTATTCAAACTGATAAATTCATGATTCTTTCGTGTGAAACGGCGATTTATGAGAAATGACGATAAAATTGCTGATTTAAACTTGCAAAAACATAGAAAAACGCTGTTTTTAACTATTCAAACTGATAAATTCAGGTTTCTTTCGTGTGAAACGGCGATTTATGAGAAATGACGATAAAATTGCTGTTTTAAACTTGCAAAAACATAGAAAAACGCTGCTTTGAACTATTCAAACTGACAAATTCATGTTTCTTTCGTGTGAAACGGCGATTTATGAGAAATGACGATAAAATTGCTGTTTTAAACTTGCAAAAACATAGAAAAACGCTGTTTTGAACTATTCAAACTGACAAATTCATGTTTCTTTCGTGTGAAACGGCGATTTATGAGAAATGACGATAAAATTGCTGTTTTAAACTTGCAAAAACATAGAAAAACGCTGTTTTCAACTATTCAAACTGACAAATTCATGTTTCTTCCGTGTGAAACGGCGATTTATGAGAAATGACAATAAAATTGCTGTTTTAAACATGAAAAAACATAGAAAAACGCTGTTTTTAACTATTCAAACTGACAAATTCATGTTTCTTTCGTTCGAAACGGTGGATTTTTGTGAAATCACGATAAAACTGCTGTTTTAAACTTGCAAAAACATAGAAAAACGCTGTTTTGAACTATTCAAACTGATAAATTCATGATTCTTTCGTGTGAAACGGCGATTTATGAGAAATGACGATAAAATTGCTGTTTTAAACTTGCAAAAACATAGAAAAACGCTGTTTTTAACTATTCAAACTGATAAATTCAGGTTTCTTTCGTGTGAAACGGCGATTTATGAGAAATGACGATAAAATTGCTGTTTTAAACTTGCAAAAACATAGAAAAACGCTGTTTTTAACTATTCAAACTGACAAATTCATGTTTCTTTCGTGTGAAACGGCGTTTTATGAGAAATGACGATAAAATTGCTGTTTTAAACTTGCAAAAACATAGAAAAACGCTGTTTTGAACTATTCAAACTAACAAATTCATGTTTCTTTCGTGTGAAACGGCGATTTATGAGAAATGACGATAAAATTGCTGTTTTAAACTTGCAAAAACATAGAAAAACGCTGTTTTCAACTATTCAAACTGACAAATTCATGTTTCTTTCGTGTGAAACGGCGATTTATGAGAAATGACAATAAAATTGCTGTTTTAAATATGAAAAAACATAGAAAAACGCTGTTTTGAACTATTCAAACTGACAAATTCATGTTTCTTTCGTTCGAAACGGTGGATTTTTGTGAAATCACGATAAAACTGCTGTTTTAAACTTGCAAAAACATAGAAAAACGCTGTTTTGAACTATTCAAACTGATAAATTCATGATTCTTTCGTGTGAAACGGCGATTTATGAGAAATGACGATAAAATTGCTGTTTTAAACTTGCAAAAACATAGAAAAACGCTGTTTTGAACTATTCAAACTGACAAATTCATGTTTCTTTCGTGTGAAACGGCGATTTATGAGAAATGACGATAAAATTGCTGTTTTAAACTTGCAAAAACATAGAAAAACGCTGTTTTGAACTATTCAAACTGACAAATTCATGTTTCTTTCGTGTGAAACGGCGATTTATGAGAAATGACGATAAAATTGCTGTTTTAAACTTGCAAAAACATAGAAAAACGCTGTTTTCAACTATTCAAACTGACAAATTCATGTTTCTTCCGTGTGAAACGGCGATTTATGAGAAATGACAATAAAATTGCTGTTTTAAACATGAAAAAACATAGAAAAACGCTGTTTTGAACTATTCAAACTGACAAATTCATGTTTCTTCCGTGTGAAACGGCGATTTATGAGAAATGACGATAAAATTGCTGTTTTAAACTTGCAAAAACATAGAAAAACGCTGTTTTGAACTATTCAAACTGACAAATTCATGTTTCTTTCGTGTGAAACGGCGATTTATGAGAAATCACGATAAAACTGCTGTTATAAACTTGCAAAAACATAGAAAAACGCTGTTTTGAACTATTCAAACTGATAAATTCATGATTCTTTCGTGTGAAACGGCGATTTATGAGAAATGACGATAAAATTTCTGTTTTAAACTTGCAAAAACATAGAAAAACGCTGTTTTTAACTATTCAAACTGATAAATTCAGGTTTCTTTCGTGTGAAACGGCGATTTATGAGAAATGACGATAAAATTGCTGTTTTAAACTTGCAAAAACATAGAAAAACGCTGTTTTTAACTATTCAAACTGACAAATTCATGTTTCTTTCGTGTGAAACGGCGTTTTATGAGAAATGACGATAAAATTGCTGTTTTAAACTTGCAAAAACATAGAAAAACGCTGTTTTGAACTATTCAAACTAACAAATTCATGTTTCTTTCGTGTGAAACGGCGATTTATGAGAAATGACGATAAAATTGCTGTTTTAAACTTGCAAAAACATAGAAAAACGCTGTTTTCAACTATTCAAACTGACAAATTCATGTTTCTTTCGTGTGAAACGGCGATTTATGAGAAATGACGATAAAATTGCTGTTTTAAACTTGCAAAAACATAGAAAAACGCTGTTTTTAACTATTCAAACTGATAATTTCAGGTTTCTTTCGTTCGAAACGGTGGATTTTTGTGAAATCACGATAAAACTGCTGTTTTAAACTTGCAAAAACATAGAAAAACGCTGTTTTGAACTATTCAAACTGATAAATTCATGTTACTTTTGTGTGAAACGGCGATTTATGAGAAATGACGATAAAATTGCTGTTTTAAACTTGCAAAAACATAGAAAAACGCTGTTTTTAACTATTCAATCTGATAAATTCAGGTTTCTTTCGTGTGAAACGGCGATTTATGAGAAATGACGATAAAATTGCTGTTTAAAACTTGCAAAAACATAGAAAAACGCTGTTTTTAACTATTCAAACTGACAAATTCATGTTTCTTTCGTGTGAAACGGCGTTTTATGAGAAATGACGATGAAATTGCTGTTTGAAACTTGCAAAAACATAGAAAAACGCTGTTTTGAACTATTCAAACTGACAAATTCATGTTTCTTTCGTGTGAAACGGCGATTTATGAGAAATGACGATAAAATTGCTGTTTTAAACTTGCAAAAACATAGAAAAACGCTGTTTTTAACTATTCAAACTGATAAATTCAGGTTTCTTTCGTGTGAAACGGCGATTTATGAGAAATGACGATAAAATTGCTGTTTTAATCTTGCAAAAACATAGAAAAACGCTGTTTTTAACTATTCAAACTGATAAATTCATGTTTCTTTCGTGTGAAACGGCGTTTTATGAGAAATGACGATAAAATTGCTGTTTTAAACTTGCAAAAACATAGAAAAACGCTGTTTTGAACTATTCAAACTGACAAATTCATGTTTCTTTCGTGTGAAACGGCGATTTATGAGAAATGACGATAAAATTGCTGTTTTAAACTTGCAAAAACATAGAAAAACGCTGTTTTTAACTATTCAAACTGATAAATTCATGTTACTTTCGTGTGAAACGGCGATTTATGAAAAATGACGATAAAATTGCTGTTTTAAACTTGCAAAAACATAGAAAAACGCTGTTTTTAACTATTCAAACTGATAAATTCAGGTTTCTTTCGTTCGAAACGGTGGATTTTTGTGAAATCACGATAAAACTGCTGTTTTAAACTTGCAAAAACATAGAAAAACGCTGTTTTGAACTATTCAAACTGATAAATTCATGATTCTTTCGTGTGAAACGGCGATTTATGAGAAATGACGATAAAATTGCTGTTTTAAACTTGCAAAAACATAGAAAAGCGCTGTTTTTAACTATTCAAACTGATAAATTCAGGTTTCTTTCGTGTGAAACGGCGATTTATGAGAAATGACGATAAAATTGCTGTTTTAAACTTGCAAAAACATAGAAAAACGCTGTTTTGAACTATTCAAACTGACAAATTCATGTTTCTTTCGTGTGAAACGGCGATTTATGAGAAATGACGATAAAATTGCTGTTTTAAACTTGCAATAACATAGAAAAACGCTGTTTTGAACTATTCAAACTGACAAATTCATGTTTCTTTCGTGTGAAACGGCGATTTATGAGAAATGACGATAAAATTGCTGTTTTAAACTTGCAAAAACATAGAAAAACGCTGTTTTTAACTATTCAAACTGATAAATTCATGTTTCTTTCGTGTGAAACGGCGATTTATGAGAAATGACGATAAAATTGCTGTTTTAAACATGCAAAAACATAGAAAAACGCTGTTTTTAACTAGTCAAACTGATAAATTCAGGTTTCTTTCGTTCGAAACGGTGGATTTTTGTGAAATCACGATAAAACTGCTGTTTTAAACTTGCAAAAACATAGAAAAACGCTGTTTTGAACTATTCAAACTGATAAATTCATGTTACTTTTGTGTGAAACGGCGATTTATGAGAAATGACGATAAAATTGCTGTTTTAAACTTGCAAAAACATAGAAAAACGCTGTTTTTAACTATTCAATCTGATAAATTCAGGTTTCTTTCGTGTGAAACGGCGATTTATGAGAAATGACGATGAAATTGCTGTTTAAAACTTGCAAAAACATAGAAAAACGCTGTTTTTAACTATTCAAACTGACAAATTCATGTTTCTTTCGTGTGAAACGGCGTTTTATGAGAAATGACGATGAAATTGCTGTTTTAAACTTGCAAAAACATAGAAAAACGCTGTTTTGAACTATTCAAACTGACAAATTCATGTTTCTTTCGTGTGAAACGGCGATTTATGAGAAATGACGATAAAATTGCTGTTTTAAACTTGCAAAAACATAGAAAAACGCTGTTTTTAACTATTCAAACTGATAAATTCAGGTTTCTTTCGTGTGAAACGGCGATTTATGAGAAATGACGATAAAATTGCTGTTTTAATCTTGCAAAAACATAGAAAAACGCTGTTTTTAACTATTCAAACTGACAAATTCATGTTTCTTACATGTGAAACGGCGTTTTATGAGAAATGACGATAAAATTGCTGTTTTAAACTTGCAAAAACATAGAAAAACGCTGTTTTGAACTATTCAAACTGACAAATTCATGTTTCTTTCGTGTGAAACGGCGATTTATGAGAAATGACGATAAAATTGCTGTTTTAAACTTGCAAAAACATAGAAAAACGCTGTTTTTAACTATTCAAACTGATAAATTCATGTTACTTTCGTGTGAAACGGCGATTTATGAAAAATGACGATAAAATTGCTGTTTTAAACTTGCAAAAACATAGAAAAACGCTGTTTTTAACTATTCAAACTGATAAATTCAGGTTTCTTTCGTTCGAAACGGTGGATTTTTGTGAAATCACGATAAAACTGCTGTTTTAAACTTGCAAAAACATAGAAAAACGCTGTTTTGAACTATTCAAACTGATAAATTCATGATTTTTTCGTGTGAAACGGCGATTTATGAGAAATGACGATAAAATTGCTGTTTTAAACTTGCAAAAACATAGAAAAACGCTGTTTTTAACTATTCAAACTGATAAATTCAGGTTTCTTTCGTGTGAAACGGCGATTTATGAGAAATGACGATAAAATTGCTGTTTTAAACTTGCAAAAACATAGAAAAAACGCTGTTTTGAACTATTCAAACTGACAAATTCATGTTTCTTTCGTGTGAAACGGCGATTTATGAGAAATGACGATAAAATTGCTGTTTTAAACTTGCAAAAACATAGAAAAACGCTGTTTTGAACTATTCAAACTGACAAATTCATGTTTCTTTCGTGTGAAACGGCGATTTATGAGAATTGACGATAAAATTGCTGTTTTAAACTTGCAAAAACATACAAAAACGCTGTTTTTAACTATTCAAACTGATAAATTCAGGTTTCTTTCGTGTGAAACGGCGATTTATGAGAAATGACGATAAAATTGCTGTTTTAATCTTGCAAAAATATAGAAAAACGCTGTTTTTAACTATTCAAACTGACAAATTCATGTTTCTTTCGTGTGAAACGGCGTTTTATGAGAAATGACGATAAAATTGCTGTTTTAAACTTGCAAAAACATAGAAAAACGCTGTTTTGAACTATTCAAACTGACAAATTCATGTTTCTTTCGTGTGAAACGGCGATTTATGAGAAATGACGATAAAATTGCTGTTTTAAACTTGCAAAAACATAGAAAAACGCTGTTTTTAACTATTCAAACTGATAAATTCATGTTTCTTTCGTGTGAAACGGCGATTTATGAAAAATGACGATAAAATTGCTGTTTTAAACTTGCAAAAACATAGAAAAACGCTGTTTTTAACTACTTAAACTGATAAATTCAGGTTTCTTTCGTTCGAAACGGCGTTTTATGAGAAATGACGATAAAATTGCTGTTTTAAACTTGCAAAAACATAGAAAAACGCTGTTTTGAACTATTCAAACTGACAAATTCATGTTTCTTTCGTGTGAAACGGCGATTTATGAGAAATGACGATAAAATTGCTGTTTTAAACTTGCAAAAACATAGAAAAACGCTGTTTTTAACTATTCAAACTGATAAATTCAGGTTTCTTTCGTGTGAAACGGCGATTTATGAGAAATGACGATAAAATTGCTGTTTTAATCTTGCAAAAACATAGAAAAACGCTGTTTTTAACTATTCAAACTGACAAATTCATGTTTCTTACATGTGAAACGGCGTTTTATGAGAAATGACGATAAAATTGCTGTTTTAAACTTGCAAAAACATAGAAAAACGCTGTTTTGAACTATTCAAACTGACAAATTCATGTTTCTTTCGTGTGAAACGGCGATTTATGAGAAATGACGATAAAATTGCTGTTTTAAACTTGCAAAAACATAGAAAAACGCTGTTTTTAACTATTCAAACTGATAAATTCATGTTACTTTCGTGTGAAACGGCGATTTATGAAAAATGACGATAAAATTGCTGTTTTAAACTTGCAAAAACATAGAAAAACGCTGTTTTTAACTATTCAAACTGATAAATTCAGGTTTCTTTCGTTCGAAACGGTGGATTTTTGTGAAATCACGATAAAACTGCTGTTTTAAACTTGCAAAAACATAGAAAAACGCTGTTTTGAACTATTCAAACTGATAAATTCATGATTTTTTCGTGTGAAACGGCGATTTATGAGAAATGACGATAAAATTGCTGTTTTAAACTTGCAAAAACATAGAAAAACGCTGTTTTTAACTATTCAAACTGATAAATTCAGGTTTCTTTCGTGTGAAACGGCGATTTATGAGAAATGACGATAAAATTGCTGTTTTAAACTTGCAAAAACATAGAAAAACGCTGTTTTGAACTATTCAAACTGACAAATTCATGTTTCTTTCGTGTGAAACGGCGATTTATGAGAAATGACGATAAAATTGCTGTTTTAAACTTGCAAAAACATAGAAAAACGCTGTTTTGAACTATTCAAACTGACAAATTCATGTTTCTTTCGTGTGAAACGGCGATTTATGAGAATTGACGATAAAATTGCTGTTTTAAACTTGCAAAAACATACAAAAACGCTGTTTTTAACTATTCAAACTGATAAATTCAGGTTTCTTTCGTGTGAAACGGCGATTTATGAGAAATGACGATAAAATTGCTGTTTTAATCTTGCAAAAATATAGAAAAACGCTGTTTTTAACTATTCAAACTGACAAATTCATGTTTCTTTCGTGTGAAACGGCGTTTTATGAGAAATGACGATAAAATTGCTGTTTTAAACTTGCAAAAACATAGAAAAACGCTGTTTTGAACTATTCAAACTGACAAATTCATGTTTCTTTCGTGTGAAACGGCGATTTATGAGAAATGACGATAAAATTGCTGTTTTAAACTTGCAAAAACATAGAAAAACGCTGTTTTTAACTATTCAAACTGATAAATTCATGTTTCTTTCGTGTGAAACGGCGATTTATGAAAAATGACGATAAAATTGCTGTTTTAAACTTGCAAAAACATAGAAAAACGCTGTTTTTAACTACTTAAACTGATAAATTCAGGTTTCTTTCGTTCGAAACGGCGTTTTATGAGAAATGACGATAAAATTGCTGTTTTAAACTTGCAAAAACATTGAAAAACGCTGTTTTGAACTATTCAAACTGACAAATTCATGTTTCTTTCGTGTGAAACGGCGATTTATGAGAAATGACGATAAAATTGCTGTTTTAAACTTGCAAAAACATAGAAAAACGCTGTTTTGAACTATTCAAACTGACAAATTCATGTTTCTTTCGTGTGAAACGGCGATTTATGAGAAATGACGATAAAATTGCTGTTTTAAACTTGCAAAAACATAGAAAAACGCTGTTTTTAACTGTTCAAACTGATAAATTCAGGTTTCTTTCGTTCGAAACGGTGGATTTTTGTGAAATCACGATAAAACTGCTGTTTTAAACTTGCAAAAACATAGAAAAACGCTGTTTTGAACTATTCAAACTGATAAATTCATGTTACTTTCGTGTGAAACGGCGATTTATGAGAAATGACGATAAAATTGCTGTTTTAAACTTGCAAAAACATAGAAAAACGCTGTTTTTAACTATTCAATCTGATAAATTCAGGTTTCTTTCGTGTGAAACGGCGATTTATGAGAAATGACGATAAAATTGCTGTTTAAAACTTGCAAAAACATAGAAAAACGCTGTTTTTAACTATTCAAACTGACAAATTCATGTTTCTTTCGTGTGAAACGGCGTTTTATGAGAAATGACGATAAAATTGCTGTTTTAAACTTGCAAAAACATAGAAAAACGCTGTTTTGAACTATTCAAACTGATAAATTCAGGTTTCTTTCGTGTGAAACGGCGATTTATGAGAAATGACGATAAAATTGCTGTTTTAAACTTGCAAAAACATAGAAAAACGCTGTTTTTAACTATTCAAACTGATAAATTCAGGTTTCTTTCGTGTGAAACGGCGATTTATGTGAAATGACGATAAAATTGCTGTTTTAAACTTGCAAAAACATAGAAAAACGCTGTTTTTAACTATTCAAACTGACAAATTCAGGTTTCTTTCGTTCGAAACGGTGGATTTTTGTGAAATCACGATAAAACTGCTGTTTTAAACTTGCAAAAACATAGAAAAACGCTGTTTTGAACTATTCAAACTGATAAATTCATGATTCTTTCGTGTGAAACGGCGATTTATGAGAAATGACGATAAAATTGCTGTTTTAAACTTGCAAAAACATAGAAAAACGCTGTTTTTAACTATTCAATCTGATAAATTCAGGTTTCTTTCGTGTGAAACGGCGATTTATGAGAAATGACGATAAAATTGCTGTTTAAAACTTGCAAAAACATAGAAAAACGATGTTTTTAACTATTCAAACTGACAAATTCATGTTTCTTTCGTGTGAAACGGCGTTTTATGAGAAATGACGATGAAATTGCTGTTTTAAACTTACAAAAACATAGAAAAACGCTGTTATGAACTATTCAAATTGACAAATTCATGTTTCTTTCGTGTGAAACGGCGATTTATGAGAAATGACGATAAAATTGCTGTTTTAAACTTGCAAAAACATAGAAAAACGCTGTTTTGAACTATTCAAACTGACAAATTCATGTTTCTTTCGTGTGAAACGGCGATTTATGAGAAATGACGATAAAATTGCTGTTTTAAACTTGCAAAAACATAGAAAAACGCTGTTTTTAACTATTCAAACTGATAAATTCAGGTTTCTTTCGTGTGAAACGGCGATTTATGAGAAATGACGATAAAATTACTGTTTTAAACTTGCAAAAACATATAAAAACGCTGTTTTTAACTATTAAAACTGACAAATTCATGTTTCTTTCGTGTGAAACGGCGTTTTATGAGAAATGACGATAAAATTGCTGTTTTAAACTTGCAAAAACATAGAAAAACGCTGTTTTGAACTATTCAAACTGACAAATTCATGTTTCTTTCGTGTGAAACGGCGATTTATGAGAAATGACGATAAAATTGCTGTTTTAAACTTGCAAAAACATAGAAAAACGCTGTTTTGAACTATTCAAACTGACAAATTCATGTTTCTTTCGTGTGAAACGGCGATTTATGAGAAATGACGATAAAATTGCTGTTTTAAACTTGCAAAAACATAGAAAAACGCTGTTTTTAACTATTCAAACTGATAAATTCATGTTTCTTTCGTGTGAAACGGCGATTTATGAGAAATGACCATAAAATTGCTGTTTTAAACTTGCAAAAACATAGAAAAACGCTGTTTTTAACTGTTCAAACTGATAAATTCAGGTTTCTTTCGTTCGAAACGGTGGATTTTTGTGAAATCACGATAAAACTGCTGTTTTAAACTTGCAAAAACATAGAAAAACGCTGTTTTGAACTATTCAAACTGATAAATTCATGTTACTTTCGTGTGAAACGGCGATTTATGAGAAATGACGATAAAATTGCTGTTTTAAACTTGCAAAAACATAGAAAAACGCTGTTTTTAACTATTCAATCTGATAAATTCAGGTTTCTTTCGTGTGAAACGGCGATTTATGAGAAATGACGATAAAATTGCTGTTTAAAACTTGCAAAAACATAGAAAAACGCTGTTTTTAACTATTCAAACTGACAAATTCATGTTTCTTTCGTGTGAAACGGCGTTTTATGAGAAATGACGATAAAATTGCTGTTTTAAACTTGCAAAAACATAGAAAAACGCTGTTTTGAACTATTCAAACTGATAAATTCAGGTTTCTTTCGTGTGAAACGGCGATTTATGAGAAATGACGATAAAATTGCTGTTTTAAACTTGCAAAAACATAGAAAAACGCTGTTTTTAACTATTCAAACTGATAAATTCAGGTTTCTTTCGTGTGAAACGGCGATTTATGTGAAATGACGATAAAATTGCTGTTTTAAACTTGCAAAAACATAGAAAAACGCTGTTTTTAACTATTCAAACTGACAAATTCAGGTTTCTTTCGTTCGAAACGGTGGATTTTTGTGAAATCACGATAAAACTGCTGTTTTAAACTTGCAAAAACATAGAAAAACGCTGTTTTGAACTATTCAAACTGATAAATTCATGATTTTTTCGTGTGAAACGGCGATTTATGAGAAATGACGATAAAATTGCTGTTTTAAACTTGCAAAAACATAGAAAAACGCTGTTTTTAACTATTCAAACTGATAAATTCAGGTTTCTTTCGTGTGAAACGGCGATTTATGAGAAATGACGATAAAATTGCTGTTTGAATCTTGCAAAAACATAGAAAAACGCTGTTTTTAACTATTCAAACTGACAAATTCATGTTTCTTTCGTGTGAAACGGCGTTTTATGAGAAATGACGATAAAATTGCTGTTTTAAACTTGCAAAAACATAGAAAAACGCTGTTTTGAACTATTCAAACTGACAAATTCATGTTTCTTTCGTGTGAAACGGCGATTTATGAGAAATGACGATAAAATTGCTGTTTTAAACTTGCAAAAACATAGAAAAACGCTGTTTTTAACTATTCAAACTGATAAATTCATGTTACTTTCGTGTGAAACGGCGATTTATGAAAAATGACGATAAAATTGCTGTTTTAAACTTGCAAAAACATAGAAAAACGCTGTTTTTAACTATTCAAACTGATAAATTCAGGTTTCTTTCGTTCGAAACGGTGGATTTTTGTGAAATCACGATAAAACTGCTGTTTTAAACTTGCAAAAACATAGAAAAACGCTGTTTTGAACTATTCAAACTGATAAATTCATGATTTTTTCGTGTGAAACGGCGATTTATGAGAAATGACGATAAAATTGCTGTTTTAAACTTGCAAAAACATAGAAAAACGCTGTTTTTAACTATTCAAACTGATAAATTCAGGTTTCTTTCGTGTGAAACGGCGATTTATGAGAAATGACGATAAAATTGCTGTTTTAAACTTGCAAAAACATAGAAAAACGCTGTTTTGAACTATTCAAACTGACAAATTCATGTTTCTTTCGTGTGAAACGGCGATTTATGAGAAATGACGATAAAATTGCTGTTTTAAACTTGCAAAAACATAGAAAAACGCTGTTTTGAACTATTCAAACTGACAAATTCATGTTTCTTTCGTGTGAAACGGCGATTTATGAGAATTGACGATAAAATTGCTGTTTTAAACTTGCAAAAACATAGAAAAACGCTGTTTTTAACTATTCAAACTGATAAATTCAGGTTTCTTTCGTGTGAAACGGCGATTTATGAGAAATGACGATAAAATTGCTGTTTTAATCTTGCAAAAATATAGAAAAACGCTGTTTTTAACTATTCAAACTGACAAATTCATGTTTCTTTCGTGTGAAACGGCGTTTTATGAGAAATGACGATAAAATTGCTGTTTTAAACTTGCAAAAACATAGAAAAACGCTGTTTTGAACTATTCAAACTGACAAATTCATGTTTCTTTCGTGTGAAACGGCGATTTATGAGAAATGACGATAAAATTGCTGTTTTAAACTTGCAAAAACATAGAAAAACGCTGTTTTTAACTATTCAAACTGATAAATTCATGTTTCTTTCGTGTGAAACGGCGATTTATGAAAAATGACGATAAAATTGCTGTTTTAAACTTGCAAAAACATAGAAAAACGCTGTTTTTAACTACTTAAACTGATAAATTCAGGTTTCTTTCGTTCGAAACGGCGTTTTATGAGAAATGACGATAAAATTGCTGTTTTAAACTTGCAAAAACATAGAAAAACGCTGTTTTGAACTATTCAAACTGACAAATTCATGTTTCTTTCGTGTGAAACGGCGATTTATGAGAAATGACGATAAAATTGCTGTTTTAAACTTGCAAAAAACATAGAAAAACGCTGTTTTGAACTATTCAAACTGACAAATTCATGTTTCTTTCGTGTGAAACGGCGATTTATGAGAAATGACGATAAAATTGCTGTTTTAAACTTGCAAAAACATAGAAAAACGCTGTTTTTAACTATTCAAACTGATAAATTCATGTTTCTTTCGTGTGAAACGGCGATTTATGAGAAATGACCATAAAATTGCTGTTTTAAACTTGCAAAAACATAGAAAAACGCTGTTTTTAACTGTTCAAACTGATAAATTCAGGTTTCTTTCGTTCGAAACGGTGGATTTTTGTGAAATCACGATAAAACTGCTGTTTTAAACTTGCAAAAACATAGAAAAACGCTGTTTTGAACTATTCAAACTGATAAATTCATGTTACTTTCGTGTGAAACGGCGATTTATGAGAAATGACGATAAAATTGCTGTTTTAAACTTGCAAAAACATAGAAAAACGCTGTTTTTAACTATTCAATCTGATAAATTCAGGTTTCTTTCGTGTGAAACGGCGATTTATGAGAAATGACGATAAAATTGCTGTTTAAAACTTGCAAAAACATAGAAAAACGCTGTTTTTAACTATTCAAACTGACAAATTCATGTTTCTTTCGTGTGAAACGGCGTTTTATGAGAAATGACGATAAAATTGCTGTTTTAAACTTGCAAAAACATAGAAAAACGCTGTTTTGAACTATTCAAACTGATAAATTCAGGTTTCTTTCGTGTGAAACGGCGATTTATGAGAAATGACGATAAAATTGCTGTTTTAAACTTGCAAAAACATAGAAAAACGCTGTTTTTAACTATTCAAACTGATAAATTCAGGTTTCTTTCGTGTGAAACGGCGATTTATGTGAAATGACGATAAAATTGCTGTTTTAAACTTGCAAAAACATAGAAAAACGCTGTTTTTAACTATTCAAACTGACAAATTCAGGTTTCTTTCGTTCGAAACGGTGGATTTTTGTGAAATCACGATAAAACTGCTGTTTTAAACTTGCAAAAACATAGAAAAACGCTGTTTTTAACTATTCAATCTGATAAATTCAGGTTTCTTTCGTGTGAAACGGCGATTTATGAGAAATGACGATAAAATTGCTGTTTAAAACTTGCAAAAACATAGAAAAACGCTGTTTTTAACTATTCAAACTGACAAATTCATGTTTCTTTCGTGTGAAACGGCGTTTTATGAGAAATGACGATGAAATTGCTGTTTTAAACTTACAAAAACATAGAAAAACGCTGTTATGAACTATTCAAATTGACAAATTCATGTTTCTTTCGTGTGAAACGGCGATTTATGAGAAATGACGATAAAATTGCTGTTTTAAACTTGCAAAAACATAGAAAAACGCTGTTTTGAACTATTCAAACTGACAAATTCATGTTTCTTTCGTGTGAAACGGCGATTTATGAGAAATGACGATAAAATTGCTGTTTTAAACTTGCAAAAACATAGAAAAACGCTGTTTTTAACTTATCAAACTGATAAATTCAGGTTTCTTTCGTGTGAAACGGCGATTTATGAGAAATGACGATAAAATTACTGTTTTAAACTTGCAAAAACATATAAAAACGCTGTTTTTAACTTTTAAAACTGACAAATTCATGTTTCTTTCGTGTGAAACGGCGTTTTATGAGAAATGACGATAAAATTGCTGTTTTAAACTTGCAAAAACATAGAAAAACGCTGTTTTGAACTATTCAAACTGACAAATTCATGTTTCTTTCGTGTGAAACGGCGATTTATGAGAAATGACGATAAAATTGCTGTTTTAAACTTGCAAAAACATAGAAAAACGCTGTTTTGAACTATTCAAACTGACAAATTCATGTTTCTTTCGTGTGAAACGGCGATTTATGAGAAATGACGATAAAATTGCTGTTTTAAACTTGCAAAAACATAGAAAAACGCTGTTTTTAACTATTCAAACTGATAAATTCATGTTTCTTTCGTGTGAAACGGCGATTTATGAGAAATGACCATAAAATTGCTGTTTTAAACTTGCAAAAACATAGAAAAACGCTGTTTTTAACTGTTCAAACTGATAAATTCAGGTTTCTTTCGTTCGAAACGGTGGATTTTTGTGAAATCACGATAAAACTGCTGTTTTAAACTTGCAAAAACATAGAAAAACGCTGTTTTGAACTATTCAAACTGATAAATTCATGTTACTTTCGTGTGAAACGGCGATTTATGAGAAATGACGATAAAATTGCTGTTTTAAACTTGCAAAAACATAGAAAAACGCTGTTTTTAACTATTCAATCTGATAAATTCAGGTTTCTTTCGTGTGAAACGGCGATTTATGAGAAATGACGATAAAATTGCTGTTTAAAACTTGCAAAAACATAGAAAAACGCTGTTTTTAACTATTCAAACTGACAAATTCATGTTTCTTTCGTGTGAAACGGCGTTTTATGAGAAATGACGATAAAATTGCTGTTTTAAACTTGCAAAAACATAGAAAAACGCTGTTTTTGAACTATTCAAACTGATAAATTCAGGTTTCTTTCGTGTGAAACGGCGATTTATGAGAAATGACGATAAAATTGCTGTTTTAAACTTGCAAAAACATAGAAAAACGCTGTTTTTAACTATTCAAACTGATAAATTCAGGTTTCTTTCGTGTGAAACGGCGATTTATGTGAAATGACGATAAAATTGCTGTTTTAAACTTGCAAAAACATAGAAAACGCTGTTTTTAACTATTCAAACTGACAAATTCAGGTTTCTTTCGTTCGAAACGGTGGATTTTTGTGAAATCACGATAAAACTGCTGTTTTAAACTTGCAAAAACATAGAAAAACGCTGTTTTGAACTATTCAAACTGATAAATTCATGATTTTTTCGTGTGAAACGGCGATTTATGAGAAATGACGATAAAATTGCTGTTTTAAACTTGCAAAAACATAGAAAAACGCTGTTTTTAACTATTCAAACTGATAAATTCAGGTTTCTTTCGTGTGAAACGGCGATTTATGAGAAATGACGATAAAATTGCTGTTTTAATCTTGCAAAAACATAGAAAAACGCTGTTTTTAACTATTCAAACTGACAAATTCATGTTTCTTTCGTGTGAAACGGCGTTTTATGAGAAATGACGATAAAATTGCTGTTTTAAACTTGCAAAAACATAGAAAACGCTGTTTTGAACTATTCAAACTGACAAATTCATGTTTCTTTCGTGTGAAACGGCGATTTATGAGAAATGACGATAAAATTGCTGTTTTAAACTTGCAAAAACATAGAAAAACGCTGTTTTTAACTATTCAAACTGATAAATTCATGTTACTTTCGTGTGAAACGGCGATTTATGAAAAATGACGATAAAATTGCTGTTTTAAACTTGCAAAAACATAGAAAAACGCTGTTTTTAACTATTCAAACTGATAAATTCAGGTTTCTTCGTTCGAAACGGTGGGATTTTTGTGAAATCACGATAAAACTGCTGTTTTAAACTTGCAAAACATAGAAAAACGCTGTTTTGAACTATTCAAACTGATAAATTCATGATTTTTTCGTGTGAAACGGCGATTTATGAGAAATGACGATAAAATTGCTGTTTTAAACTTGCAAAAACATAGAAAAACGCTGTTTTTAACTATTCAAACTGATAAATTCAGGTTTCTTTCGTGTGAAACGGCGATTTATGAGAAATGACGATAAAATTGCTGTTTTAAACTTGCAAAAACATAGAAAAACGCTGTTTTGAACTATTCAAACTGACAAATTCATGTTTCTTTCGTGTGAAACGGCGATTTATGAGAAATGACGATAAAATTGCTGTTTTAAACTTGCAAAAACATAGAAAAACGCTGTTTTGAACTATTCAAACTGACAAATTCATGTTTCTTTCGTGTGAAACGGCGATTTATGAGAATTGACGATAAAATTGCTGTTTTAAACTTGCAAAAACATAGAAAAACGCTGTTTTTAACTATTCAAACTGATAAATTCAGGTTTCTTTCGTGTGAAACGGCGATTTATGAGAAATGACGATAAAATTGCTGTTTTAATCTTGCAAAAATATAGAAAAACGCTGTTTTTAACTATTCAAACTGACAAATTCATGTTTCTTTCGTGTGAAACGGCGTTTTATGAGAAATGACGATAAAATTGCTGTTTTAAACTTGCAAAAACATAGAAAAACGCTGTTTTGAACTATTCAAACTGACAAATTCATGTTTCTTTCGTGTGAAACGGCGATTTATGAGAAATGACGATAAAATTGCTGTTTTAAACTTGCAAAAACATAGAAAAACGCTGTTTTTAACTATTCAAACTGATAAATTCATGTTTCTTTCGTGTGAAACGGCGATTTATGAAAAATGACGATAAAATTGCTGTTTTAAACTTGCAAAAACATAGAAAAACGCTGTTTTGAACTATTCAAACTGACAAATTCATGTTTCTTTCGGTGTGAAACGGCGATTTATGAGAAATGACGATAAAATTGCTGTTTTAAACTTGCAAAAACATAGAAAAACGCTGTTTTGAACTATTCAAACTGACAAATTCATGTTTCTTTCGTGTGAAACGGCGATTTATGAGAAATGACGATAAAATTGCTGTTTTAAACTTGCAAAAACATAGAAAAACGCTGTTTTTAACTATTCAAACTAATAAATTCATGTTTCTTTCGTGTGAAACGGCGATTTATGAGAAATGACCATAAAATTGCTGTTTTAAACTTGCAAAAACATAGAAAAACGCTGTTTTTAACTATTCAAACTGATAAATTCAGGTTTCTTTCGTTCGAAACGGTGGATTTTTGTGAAATCACGATAAAACTGCTGTTTTAAACTTGCAAAAACATAGAAAAACGCTGTTTTGAACTATTCAAACTGATAAATTCATGTTACTTTCGTGTGAAACGGCGATTTATGAGAAATGACGATAAAATTGCTGTTTTAAACTTGCAAAAACATAGAAAAACGCTGTTTTTA